>JANTOP010036949.1:0-11040 GCA_027564815.1 Symmerus nobilis | reverse complement strand
GTTCTACTCCACGAATAAACGAACACAAGCGTGGTGTAAATTTACTCTACTCGACTGAGAACTATTCGATTCTACTCACAATTACACTATTTACTCTACCCTACACTACACTATTCGCCAGAACTAATAAACGAATCCACCCAAAATAAACATTTTGTTTTAAAATTAAAACGGATGGCGATAAGTCCATAACAACCCCACAAAATATTTTTTTTAAAATAACGGTCACGAATATTACAAACCATTGACAGTTGTGTCACCTCTAGGCAGCTATGGTCTGAAATTTATAAGAAACACCTCCTTCATTTTGAAGCTAAATAGAAAAGCGATCAGAGTATTGGTCGGTGTCGTTACTGGTCACTGTATCATTATCATGACTATCAAATACGGTGTGCTAGCAAGTGATTTCTGCAGTAGCTACAGGGATTAGGAGGAACCAGAAAACGTGAAGTATCTCCTTTGCAAATGTCCGGCACTCCAGGGATGACGGCTCCTAACTGAGGTGTAGGTTCTTTGGAGAACTGTTCTACAGCGGGAAAGTGGATCCTCTACTTTGTTAAAAGTTCTGGTTGGTTTGCTTATCAGTATGTTCTGAGTTTTAAACCGCAAGAATCACAATGGATCATTTTGGCCTCACGGGAGGCGCAGTGGTAGCACTGCGCGCAGCCTGCTGTAACCTAAACTAACCTAATTTAAAAATATAACTTCTAAGATTACCCAATAAGGTTTTGACTTCATTAATTCCAATAAGTTGTTACCTAAATGGATTCGGACTGACTGACTTTGAAATTCTTCCGAAAATTATAGACATTTCATTTGAAAGTGGCAATTGACAATTTAACAAATATCCCCAGTATAAAACCGGATACAAAATGTAGGGGATTTTTTGCCCAAAATCTCTTGAATTGAAATTATTCGTAATTCATTTGGGAATAAATTGGCTTTGTTATTTTCCGGATATCGAGGAATTTTTTTTGTAGATATTTCATCATTTCCTCGTAAGAAAAATATTGAATATCAGGCACTGTTGATTTTTTAAACAATAACTTTTAAGGATTTATTGTACACCCCCTCCCCCGCTATGTTTTCTGCTAAGATAATCCCCTACTTACTACTATTAAGAAAATAATATAAAGAAAAACGGTATCTCATTTAACTACGTATAGAAGGGTGGCACTGCCAAATGATATAATCTTTAGTCAATTAGGCTACAACAAAAAAATCCTACATGACTTTACGTCTATTAGCTTTCTGCGCTATTAATTTTAAAATTAATGTAACAGGAAAAATAGTGGAAATATAAGCCCGATGCGCATGATAATTCATTATGCTCATGAGGCGTGTACAAAACGTACACACTAAACCCATTAAAAAGGGCTCATTATTACAACAATAACCATGTACTTAGGTTAAAAAATAATAACGTAATGATAATGATGCCCAATCAAATGAAATAAAATATAAACTTGAACGTTAAACGAGGGTTCGGTGTGTAATACAATAAATAATAATAATTCTGTATATGTATACGTTTTGTACATAATTTTTAAATTAAATATTTAAACAAAAAATGTCTATTGAGGAATTATTTCTTTTTTTTTTCTTTAATCCCATCAATTTGTCAGAATTATTTTATTAAAATTTATATTCTTTTTATTTCATTTTGTATTATTTTCTAATGAAAATGAAAAAACATTGATTCAATTGTCTCAGACACGTTTCCATACAAATTCTATATCCTTATTTGGTCGAAGTATAATTTATTAGAAATATCTCATAGGCAATTTGTGTTATTTACGAATTATTTTATAAATTTTACAAAACAATTCGTAGAATTGACAAATAATTTTGTAGAATATCGGGAAGAAAATTTAGAAATAAATGATTAATAAATTAATTACCAGAAAATTATCGAATAAAAAAGTAATTAAAATGAATTAAAGAAAATATACCAAAACTTTCGTATATTTTACCATAAATATTTCGTAAGTAAAATAATATCAAGAAAAAAAATCATCTAATCCTCCTTTTTATTTTTTTTATCCACCGGTTCGGTTAGGTAACCATTCCCAGCATGAACTGGCCCACAGTAGGGGCCTGACAAACGAATTCTTTCTATTTATTTCCATTTGAAACTGAAATAAAATGAAAATAAAAATTGTCGCTTCACAAACGAATGTGGATACAAAAAGCTAAAAGAATTGGACAATGAGTAACAAAAAAAAAATCTGTTTCCAAGTTAATCTGTACCTTGAATGTATCAACACGTTTTCTATACAACAATTGTCCTCTATTGTCAAAGGTGATTTTTTTTACGATTTTTTTTTGTCGCTTAACAAAAGAGATATGTCACCGAATTCAGTAGTTTAGATTAAAACATTATTGGCTTCCGTGTTTTTGATTTTAATTAAGAAATTAGATTTTTTTTCTTATAAACAACCAGAGGAAATACTGGTCAGGAATTGTAAAAGATTAAAAAATAAATGTAGGCGCACGCATCAATTAAGCAAATTCTAGACGTACCGATAATTATGCCATTTTTCTCAGTCTGCTAGTCACAAATATTTTTATAAAAGAAATGTCATTTATTTCATTTATATCCCTACAATTAGAACTAACATAATCGCTGCGAAGCTGCCATAAAAACCTCTCGACTCATTAATGTGTTAAAGGAGATATAAAAGGACAATTTATAGTTAATAATTTATTTAATTTTTAAAAATCGCTGCTTAAACAATTTTTATTCGTTTACAACTATAAAGTTAATAAAATATGATTTAAGGATGTTTAGATAGATATTAAGAAATATCGAACCGGAGGAGGTGTATATCGCGCTGTGATTATTATAAAATAATCCCTAGAAAATTCAAACGATTTACGAGCAATCAGATAAAATATCTGAATTTATACGGAAAATCGTCTATAATGGGTTTAAAGCTACCACATAACAATCAAAACATTGATTATTAAAATACAGGCGCACCTCTATTAACGCTACCTCTTTTATCGCTGTTACGTTATAATCTGTTTTTATTAATTCAATTATATTTTATAAAATTTTCTAATCTAATGATGCCAAATCATTTCTAAGCAATTAATGAAGGGATTTTATTAATAAAATTTTTCGCAAAAATCAACCAACGGATCCTGAGCGCTAAACGCCGTATCTCTATACATTTCTCTATCAAATAAAATAAGAGAAAACCCCCTTAAAAATATTCCTTCATTCGTTTAAAAAATTATTTACAATAAAATGGTAAAATTACCATTGACATGTGAAACATGTTGATTGCTTCGTGTCCTCAAAAAAAAAAACATATCTTAAGACGTAACATATATTTTTAGAAGAGATAAGTGGATTTGAGATAAAAAAAAAGAAAAAGATAGACAAATAAGAAATAAATATAAGAAAAACAGTCGTTAGAACATATGTAATATGATTTCGATAATAAATTCAAGGAATCCCGAAGAAAAAATAAACCGATTTATGTAAATCGGTTAGTTTTACGTTTACGACCTTCTCTCAACATATTTCTATAAAACAAACCTTCTTGTGTTTAATGTTTAAATGAGATGAGGTTAGATAAGATTTTTCGGTATGGAAGACATAAAACCATATGTGAAATTTCAATCATAACGATAACGTAACAGCAAACCAAACCATTTATTAACATAATCATATAGGTTTACATTTCAACTTTATTATGTTAAGTTTAAAAACAGGTTGTTCCTGTATATTATTATATCCTTGCCGACCGATATTAAGGGATGAAAAACGATGCATGAATTGAAATGTTTTCTTTAATGAAAAAATAAAAAAAAACCAAACATATCGGTCATAGATTGTGACAGATTTTTATATAAATAAGACGAAATAATGTTTCTTTTAAGGGTAGATTATTATTAGATATTAAATTACAATTTAATCATCATAAAAAATTCATCTCTACTCCATAAAAAGGTTGGGTAGTTAGAGAGAGAGCTGAATGTTTTCTTAAATGACTTTTAAAAAATTGATATTTTTATTTTGAAGGGTTCGATTTTTTTTATTAAGATATTCGAAACGTATGTTGGTTGGGTTGTGTAGATTCACCTATATGATGGTGATATTTATATACTTGTATATATCCGGCACCCGGCTCCTTACAGTATTTTTGTTATTCGCTCCATAGGGTGCTTCTATATTATTATTTCTGCATGAGATTACTTATGGTCAAGGGCCACTTATGTCATATACTATCTAGGGTCAATATTATCTAGAAATTTGCAGTAATTATAGTACCAGTTAGCTTCAGAGATTCTTAGGATTAACGAATAGATTTTGTTCGAAAATTTTTTGAAAAATCCACCGGTTTTTTGGATAAAAAAAATCAATTTCCAGAAAATTTTTTCCATGAATCGCAAAATTTGGTTATGGAAAATGAACCATAACGGTACAGTTAGGAAATTATAAAACAAACTTTTCCAAAAAACTCTCACAATTTGATTTTATTGGGGGGTCGATATGATGATGATGATGCATCAGAAACATGATTTTTCAGAGAAACCGGTTACAATTTCTTAAAATTTCAAAATGTATTGAAATAGCTGATAATAAGGGTGATCTATCAATACCATAAGATCGGAGACTTCCCCCACAACATATATTTTTAAAATCGCTCCGAAAATCGAATTGTAAGATATTACTGTGGAATACCTCCACGAGAAAAGGATAGAAGAATTCGAGGAAGAATTAACTAAATTTGCGGAAAAAATTAGCGCGTTACAGCCTGACACAAATCCACCCTCGAAAACCGATTAAGTTTAGGGTTTGGGCAACAGTTAGAACTCTCCGAAAGCGGGACCCAACTGGAAACTAGTAGAAGAGATTTGAGTATGGAGACCTAGCTAACACTTTCAATTGGGTGAATTTCTCCGAAATAGTGCCTGAAGCGGGCAAGTCAGAGGAAACTCAGACCGAGAGCTCCCAAACGAACGACCCAAACGATACCAACCTAACTATCCTACCTAACCCAATAGAAATGGGCCACCCCACAACAGGCGACCTACCCCTGGAAACGTCTAGTCTAGTCCAATCGAAATTAGCGACTCGACCGAGCACACGAATTTTCCCGCCCTGAACGAACACTCCACCACAATGAGCCTAGAAGATTCTCTACGTTACGGCGAATTGATCTGCCGACATGTTCCCATATTTGGAGGGGAACAGTCAGAAATTATTACCAACGGCATGAACATATTCGCGTCAAATTGTGAATGCGCCGAAGACATGATTGAAGATTTAATTCAAACCCTAAGGGAGAAATGTCTGCCCAAGAGAAGCTTCGAAGACCTACTCAGCGAGTTAAAGAACTCCACGCAAAAATCGGGGGAAAATATTCCGACGTTTGCCTAAAGAATAGTCGGTTTAGCTAACAGGTCCAAAACAATAGCCAAAGCCTCACACGAGGAGGAGGACGCCCGAGGCCTTCTAAAATACATCGATGTAAATCTCGACCAAACGTTTAGATTGGGGCTTAGGAATGCAGGAGTCCGACAAATAATTATAGCCAGCGAGGAGACAAACACACAAAAGCTAATAGAGAGAGCGCAAAAGATAGAAACCCTTAATCAGCAGAGGGAAGTAATTGTAATTTTAATTGTTTTTTAGAAAATAATAAATGCGAATAAAATGATGTTCCAACCCCGAAAGATTCTTTGAACTTTTAAGCTTTTGTAAAGCTTTTGTAGAAAATTTTCAGGTTTGATTAAAATTTAATTATTCGGATAAAAATTAGATTCGATAACGTGTGAAATGTTATTCAAAACTTAAAAGTTTTCGCTGAGCTCTTAAGTTTATTCGGAGCTTTTTGCGTAACATATTGAGATTCGTTGCCGTTAAATTATTTGGATGGAAAAATGGGTTTAATACGAATAAAATTACATGCTAAAGTTGAACCTTTCGTTGAGCACCAAAAGCTTGCGTAGAGCTTTTGTCATAACGTTTCAAATTCTTCTATCAAATTTCATTATTAAGATTAAAGTTGAATTTCCAAACACTGAAATCCTTTAAGAATAATTCTGAGAGCCCCCGACAAAGTTATTTGAAGTAATTTTAAAAATATCTGTGTCTGTGAGGTGAGCAAGGTTTCGACGTCCACATTAGCTCATTAGCTCGAATGAGTGATCAACGAGCATAAACTTTCTAGTTTCTGAATTGAATAAAAATTGTCTAGAATGGACTAGAAAGTTTTCGTTGCAATTCGTAGGTTTTTATTATTTCTACATCAATTTTATTTTCTGATTATGCTACCCACAAAGAATCCTTTCTAAATGTAAATTCCTTTAACGTAATATCTTGAAAGAATTTTTATGATTTCCCTATTTTTTTACGAAACCAATTTAACCAGAAAAACCATCGGTCAGATATCAAAAATATGTTACCAATTTTATATGGGAAAACCTCATCTCAATTAGGATAACTAGTTATGCTTTGTGGTTCTCACAAAAAAAAAACCTCGAAAACCGAAACGATCTCAAACCCTAATTCTCACTACCGCCATTCAATATTATATATTCGACCAATAAATCAATCGATGAGTTCAGGTAGAAATGGAAAATAAAAATAAAATGTCTATATAAGATAAGGACTCTAAAAAGGATGAAAGCTTTTAGATGTAGGTTGAGGTAAAAGAAAAAATAAATAATAATAAAAGATACATTTATTTGTTCCATTCCAATCCAAATGAAGCAAATTGCTGGATTTGGTTTTATTTATTTATACAATTTTTTTCCTTTTGGCAATAACATTAGTTTTATGGTAAATATTGTGCACGCCCCGGCGACAGGACCTCCTTTGATATGAGTAAATATAAAAAACATTTAAGAAAAATTCGAATGTTTATATCCATTTTCGTTCTAAACAATATCAAAAGATGGGTTTTTTATCTCCAAATTCGAATGTCTTTTTTTTTGTTAAAAAAGGATATTTATTACGAATTTATTTACCATAGAGTTGATGTTAGTTGATAAACACATCCATCTGCAACACTTAAAAAATAAACCAGAACCGAAATAATATTTATTTGGTATCACGACCATGATGCATACATTCTCATAACGTTACTCTTAAAAGAAAATACTTTAAGCTACTTAAAGCTTCTTACTATACTTACAGGGAATGTATCATATCTATTATAATAATTCGGGGCGTATAGACGGAAGCTTTCAGTAACGAAATAAAATGTCAAAAGCTTCTGTCGGATATGTTAAAAAAAATGTATATTGTTCATATTCTTTATACTTATCTCCCCGTCTGACTATCAATATAAAATAGACTAAGTCCAGAAAATTATAATACACCGAGGTAATTTTTATGTCATGCGTAGGATGAGCTTTTTTTTCAATATAAACTTGTATCCCAGTCACTATACATCAAATAAACATATGTAACATTACACAATTTTTATTGCCTCACGGGAATAGTTTTATCCGGATATACTCTTGTTTTTATATTAAAAACCGAGTCCTTACGACTCTTTTAAAAAAAAAAAAATCTAATAAATATTCCAAGAAAGGAGAGGAAAACCTCCCAATTTTTTCTGTTAAGTCGATTCGCTTCGAGTGACATGACATTATATGTCCCTTGTAAATGGAATTGTTATGCGAATGTTTACGATATATTGAAAATTTCCTCCTTGAATATTTATAAAAATAAAAAAAAACCCTTAATAGTGGTTTGGGGGTTTGGTTGACAGAGGGTTTGAACAAATAAAAAAATAACGAGAGAAATGGGAAACATTTTAAAACTCAATTTTTCGCATATTATCGAATGGCATACCTTTGATGTATCTCCATGAAATTCCATTAGAAATACGAAATGAGAGTAGGGGGATGTGGATATAAGACACATCAGAGATAAAATACCTTACCCAGGCCTGATGGTTGGATGAAGGATATGTTCCCAAAAATTGGTTCCGAAAAAGGGTTAGAAAACTTTTCAAAATCACGGACAGGTTATGCATATATACAATATAATACAGATTGAACTATGCAGAAAATAAGATAACAATGTATCAAGTTAAAATATGTAAAATATCCCATTTCCCTTAAGGCACTTTGGGGGTAGTTGTACCTCCTACCAACCGCCCTAATATCACCAATTTTATATCTAAATTGTTATGTCGTTCGTATCTGTGCTATATATCTATCGCACCACCACCACTAGCTTCATAAAACACATTCATTACCATATAAACTAATTTCTGGTTCCTCTACCGCATAGTGTTATGTGTGGATGATGTGTGTTAGGTCGTCTAATGGAAATTGTAATATTAGAAAGTGCTGTGGCACCGGTACCCCTCATTTTCGATCCTCATCCGTAAAATACTAATCAAACACACATACATACAATTATGTTGCTTAAAACATTCCCTTTTTTAGGTGATGTGGTAGCATATAATTATATGCAACAGATATTGCGTTCATTTCAACATACTACATTTGATTTTTCAAAGTTTAGGTATCGTAGAATATTAAAACGAAACAACTTTTAAATTAATAAAGTTTTTCAAAAAATCTTCGATTTTTTGATCAATTTTAACAAAATAAAACATTTTAGGGTGAATAAGCTTTTAAAGCTTTTATTGAGCTTTTAAAGCTTTCATTTAGCTTTTAATAAACTTAAATATTAAAGTAAAGAACATATAGAAAACTCGGTAGCCAAGCAATTTTTTAGTTCAATTAATTCATCATCCGATGGAAAATCTCCTGAAATTAAAATTGTAAATCTTAAATTTTGATTAAAAAAATTTCACTCTACTTAGTTGTGATATTTTTCTTGAATACTCGAAGATTTTAACTAAAATTTAATTTTAGGATTTTGGAAACAAAAAATTCTGAACGAGTTGTAAGCTTTTAAAAATCTCTGATGTCAATTTTCTTGTTTTTTTTATCAACACTTTTAAATGAAATTTTTTTTTTAAAAAAATTCAGTCGATTTAACTAAAAAAAGTTTTTTCGTGAATATTTGACGAGGTAAACTACAAAGTAAATTCAGGATTTTGAAAAAAAAATTTTCTGGTTGAGTTGTGAGCTTTTAAAAATCTATGGTTTTCGTTAAGTTAATTTTCTTGTTTTTTTTTTTAATCAAAACTTTAGATTTTTTTTAAAAGAAAAATTCACTCGATTTATATAAAAAACATTTCTTAAATACGTAATGAGCTAAACTAAAAAGTGATTTTAGGATTTTGAAAAAAAAAAATTCTGAGCGAGTTATGAGGTTTTTAAAAATCAATGATTTTCTTTAACAATCTTCAGTTAATTTTTCTGTCTTTTTTCTGTCAAAATTTTTAAATGGAATTTTTTTAAATCAAAAAATTCGCTCAATTTAGTTAACAAATATTTCCTGAATTCGTGATGAACTAAACTAAAAACTAATTTTAAGATTTTGGAAAAGAAAATTTTCTGCTCGAGTTGCGAGCTTTTAAAAATCTATGATTTTCTGTTAATTTTTCTATCGTTTTTTGTCAAAATTTTTAAATGGAATTTTTTTAAAACAAAATATTCACTCAATTAAATTAAAATAATTTTCCTGAATACCAAAGGAAGTAAACTAAAAAGTAATTTCAGGATTTTGGAAGAAAAAATTATTTAAGCGAGTTATGAGCTTTTTAAAAGTTCATAATTTTCTTAGATAATGTTTAGTTAATTTTCTTGCTAGTTTTTAAATCAAAATTTTTTATGCAAACCTCGTATTTTTCTTATCGTAACGAAGTTTGACTTCTAGATAGAATTCTAGATATATACAGATCAATATCTTCCCTATCGAATAAAATTTAGTTGGATTGAGTGACCGTTGGTAATATTCTGAGATATCAACCTTTAAGTCAACCCAATTATTTGAACCAATTTTTCTACATTCTCGGATTTAGATTCCGAACTAAATAAGTTCATGAATAAACTAATTTCTGATCCAAATTATCGTATATTTAATTAAGTTAGCATTGGTTTTCTAAGAAATTGAGTCAATTTCGTCAGGACTTAGCTACGGCCGCTATATTTAACTGTAATCCATTGTTTTATTAAAAATCGGGTAAATTTAGTTAGAATTTGGAACAGTGGCTTGCGGTCAACATCTATCTCTATAAGGTGTGCAGAATTTTATATTTTCCTGGGCTGGAAAAAAATTTAAAAGCGCAGAAAGTTGCTTTGACAGTTAGGTAAAAATTCAAAAATTTAATATTTTCCAAAAATTGAAATTCATGTAAGTAATATTAGAAATTCTTGAAGGCTCGCACCGAGAAATTTGAATTTTCTTCGGATCAACAAAAAATCTAATGACTCAGGAAGTTTATAAATTAGTTGAGAAAAATACAAAAATATTAACACAAAACTTTTCGTACAAAAGCTCTGCAATAACTTAAAAGCTCCCAGAAAGCTGTATTTTCGGAACCTTTTTTTACGTGTTAAGATCTATTTTATATCTAGATAACGATGCTTTAACTAAATTCGAAATTTTTCCAAAAAAAGCTTCAAAAATCTCGAAAGCTCATTGGAAGCTTACAATTTAAATGTCTTTTTATATAATTTGGAATCGAATTTTTTCCATTCATTTCCAAATTTAAAAAAAATATGGAATTTTCGCAGAAAGCTTATTACCAAACTATTAAAAGCTCAACGAAAGCTCTAAGTTTCGAACTTATTTTTTTACGTTAAAAATCTATCTTCTATCCATATAACGGGCCATTAACGAAATTTCAACATTTTCTAAAATAAAGATTTAAAAATCTGTAAAGCTCATTGAAAGCATAAAATTAAAATATTATTTTATATAATTTGGAATCTAATTTTTAATTGATTCATTAAATTTAGATAAAATATGAAATTTTCGCTAAAACTTTATCAATCCACTGTAAGCTCAGAGACAGCTTATAAATTAGAACTTCATTTTTTTCGTTTGAAAATCTATTTTCTATCTATATACCGGTCCTTTCATGAAATTTTAAATTTTCCCCAAAAACATGTTTCAAAAATCTCGAAAGCTCAAAGAAAGATAATTTG
>JANTOP010036938.1:0-11040 GCA_027564815.1 Symmerus nobilis | reverse complement strand
TTGAGGGAATGTGACCCAAATAGTATACCCCGGGTACATTATTTGGGGGGGTACTCTATTCGGGGACGTACGGTAATAGAAAGTAATAGTACATAATAATCGGGGTTTTCATTTATCTACTAACTAACAGAATTTTACTGAGTGCTTCATGTATATGCGTTTATTATAGGTAAGCAGGTAAGTATTAGTATAATTTAGAAAAATTTGATTTCTAGATGTTATACATATATTCGAATAATTAGTATATTTTTTTTTTTGTAAATAAAAACGGTTAATATGGATTTACCTTTGGACTGCTTTATACCAGGGCATTGCAAAAGGTTACAAATTTTAACTAATTCGCAATTAAAAATTTTAAAAACGAGACGTAGGTATTTGTGTTTTTAATTAAATTACAAAATTAGACCAATACCTCGAATATGCGTAAGTAATTTGCAAACCTTGACCTAATCAACCTAACTTGTTTTCGAGATAATCGAAAAATGCATAATATTTAATAACATGGCTTCGACTCATGACATGGGTTACAAATAACCAAAGTGTTAATTTAAAATCAGGTTTTCTAACATTAGTACTAAAAAATGATATTTACTACGTTTTAATTCCAATTTAGTGTTTTGAAAAGCCGTATCTTGATCATCTGTTTTGTAGGTGATAGTGGGGTGGGTGTCGTCTAGGTGAAAGTATAAGAGATGATTAGGATCTTATCTAAAAAACAATATTACTGAAAATAATAATTAAATCGGTCGACAAGCGGCGATAATATTGCAGTTATACGGTCTTGAATATGGGTATGCAAATACCGGGTGAGTTTTTTATCTGGATACAACGGAATATCTCGTGAACTGTGTATCAAATCAAAGAAAGATCAAAATGAATTTTGTAAGTCTCTGGGGGGCTCATTCAAGACTTTTTTTGATTTGATGCAAAGGTTTTGGATATTCCGTTGTCCCCAGATAAAAAACTCACGCGATATATTGAGTATAAATACATATTGATCAAAGGTTGTTTTCTATTTTTCATGGCAGTCATGGCATAAAATGCCAAATGGCATAAAAGCAATAATAACTTAATTTACTTTTTTGTGTGATTTTGAGGCTATTGTTCAACATCTTGGTGAACGGGAACTTAATTAAGTTAATTATGCATTACATTAATCTATAATTTTAATATAAATTTGAAACAAAAGAGTTATTTGGAAAGAAATGTTTAGTATACATTCTCTAATTTATTAATACATATTTCAATACTTTCCGTAAGCCCAATCCATCTTATTTTGGAATCCTTAAAAATTCGTAACGGGTTTTCTTTAAATAAAATTTAAATAACAACGATTGCCATGAATAAGGCTAGGTTTATTATGGATGCGTGTTCTGGCATTCGTCCGAACAAACAAACGCTTGTTTTCCAATGCGAGTGTTTATACTAAGACGTCAGAACATGCACGAAGTCGTCAGAACGATTTGAGCATTCAAACAAGTTTGATTTTTTCGTGCGACCTGCGTCTGTTTTGGGTGTTTTCGTACAATTATTTATTTTGTTTTTCATTTTATTGTAATGTCAAAGCAATAACAATACATTTAATAAATCAGAAAACGCGCACAGTGTAACCGGCTTGTTCTGACGAGGAATTCGTCATAACTCGTCAAAACACGCATCCATAGTAAACCTAGCCTAAACAGATCTTATTATTAACGATAAAGCCTTAGATATTCTAACTATCAATTTTATTACATACATTTACAAGTTCTTAAATCAAATTTTGAAAATAATCAAATCCTTAGAAAAACAAATAAAAATAGAGATGTTGATTGTATCCTATTATATGAAAAAATTAGTGTTGGGCAACCATATTCTGCCCAGATTTTTTTCTGCCATTTTCTTTATTTACATTATGTGAATTTTATTTTTATTGGATTCCAAATTATAAAGCTAATAGATTCTTCGAAGGATATCTTTGTTTACATTTAATTCACTAGTTTTACCTATTTATTAATTATAAATGTTATTTGAGAAGAACTATTAATTTATTAAACCGATTTATTAAAACAATGAATTAATTTAATAAAAACTAGTTTTCGTTTGATTTGACTTTGAATTGTGTATAGTTTTCCGGCTCCCGTTGAGTGGCGTTGTATGAATATAGGAATGTTGGGCAACATGCCCTAATATTTTTCAAAAATTTGTTCACGATGATTTCCGTGTTATTCGGCTAATGTGGTAAGTTTATATTAAAGTGTAGTGTCTTTCCGAATTGGGAAAGAACCATAATTGAATAGATTACGGTCCTACGGAAATTTTTTTTTTTGGGTAGCTCGAAAATTGTATTCTTTAGTAAGTTAAATACATTATCCTGAATTTTAATATAATAACTTATTTATAATTTCTCAAGGGATTCTCTTTTGAAGAATTTGTGGATTGATGGTACGGGGAGAAAATGTGGAGTCGACATTTTGAGTCAGTTTTTATTGATATTCATAATCCTTGTGTTAGACCCTATTTAAGGAAAAATGCTATTCCGACTATTAATTTTATAAGTTTTTCGTTTACAGGTTTTTCCATATTTGGTTTATGATTTACTTTGTAATTTTTATTTATTAAGATGTGTGTTTTGTAATGTACTGCATATAGCCAATCCAGCTTATACTAGTTTCATATAAATAATTTCCGTATAAGTAATTACACTTTTGCTCACGTCTAGTCAGCAACATAATGATTTTTATTTTATTTTTTAACATTACACGACATGACTTGATTTAATGAACCAAAATTAAAATTATGATTGTTCATATTTAATTAATCCTTCCATTCTTTATTCATTGTGATACCATATGCTTCTTCCCTGTATCCATCGTCTTTGACGGGTGGATGTAGTACAATAAACCGTTCCTTGCCCGACATAAAAATATTTTCATACGCTACTGTTTTTATGACGCTATTTTCTAACTGGAATCGACACATCATTTTATTCTATTTTCAACTTTATATACTCTAACATAAGATCAAACCCATTAATACTGTCAAAAAACGATAATTTAGAATTCCTTATATTGGTATACCTGATTTGATGACCAATTCTGAAGCGAGAATTGAACCAGCGATCTACTGATCTAGCTAGTCGCGATCGAGCTACTCGGCTCGTAAAACATTGTTTTACCTTTACTGAATAAATGCCACTCGAAAAATTTCAAAGTCGATTTTCTCGAGAATATTAGAAAAGTGGGTCGTTATGCTTTGGGAAATTCATATTCGAGCAAGGAACTTTACATATATGGTAGGTATATAAATATAAAGAATTAATGAATGTAGTAAAATACAGTAATACAAAACAATACGGTCACTAAATTCCAATAAAATCATAAAAAATTAATAAATTCCGACTGCCATGTGGCCTCCTCATAAGATATTGTTTTGCATATTACTTTTGCATGTAACATTAATAACACTACTAAAAGTACGTTCGTTTGTATATTAAAAGCGTTTTTCCATATTAAGCGTTTATTCCGTGTGTATTTTCAGGTATATTAAATTGTGGTATATTGTAGTGCTAATTTAAATTTTAATATTTTCACAAGAATATTATCATCCCCACGTTGTATTCGGGTTTTAGATTGGAATATTTCACAAGAATTTCTGAAATTTCACTTATGTTTTAACAATACTTACCCCATAGAGTCGTATATATGCTAACTGGTGTCAGATCAATAATTAAACGTGTACAAGCATATAAAAACACTAGATGGATAATACCAATTTCAACAACGTTTAACCATTTCACGGGTGTTAATGTTCGAAATCCAGTTAATTTATAAAGTAAATCATCCAAGAAAATTATATTTTGTCCATGGGATGTTTTTAATTGTTTCGTTGCGCCATTTTTAATATTATTTAATTGATCATCAATTTTACTGGCAACATTATTATTATTCTTATCATTCTCGACTAGATTATTGTTATCAATATCGTTAAATTTTCCATTATAATTATTCGGACTTTTCACCATCGTGCATGGCACAATTAAGTTATTTAAATTTCCATGCATTTTCATCAATATACAAGTATAAATGTATCCTTTGATAATATATCAAAATATACTAAAAACACAAATATTTTTTTAATGTTCTGTTAAAAATTATTTGTTTAATTTTTCTGTTTTCTTTTAAAATATATGTTACAATAATTCTATCCCAATTTGTATTAACTATATATTAATATTGAAACCCATAATAGCATTATTATTAAATTGAAAAATGTTAATTATTGCATATAAATATAGGTAAAATGATTTCACTATTTTAATGATATGAACGGCTTATTCTACTTTGGTCTATTAAATTTGGAAATATTTGGTAAATGTCTTTTATAAACATTTAATGTTAATTTTACCAAAAAGACAATACCTCTCCCTACCTAGTTTGGTGGTTATTATATTACAGATGAGCCCATACCAAAAATTTAATTGTGTGTACACTACATAAGCACCTATACAAAGATATATGGCAAACCGTACTTAGCGAATATATTTTAAAAATACGTATACACCTAGACCTGACGTTATTCTTTCAAGAAAGTATTAATTAATTATCTATAAAAGCGTTATGATGGCATTCATTATACCAGTGCGGCAAATGTTGTTTGACGTCATTAATTGCTCTAAAATGGCCCATTCATTAACCAATTTCTCTTCAACTTGGTTGATTCAACTTGTTGATATCAAGTTATCAATTGTTAACCAACAGGGCCACTAACTATTCAACTTCACTTCAACATTAACATAAAATTATAAAAATATAAGAAAATATGTTTCCGCGAATTGATGTTACCACCAGGGTATTTACTTTCCAACTGAAATCGAAAGTAAGTTGACAACATAGCCATACACACATCAATCTCTCTTCAACAAATCCAAATTGATGCACCACAAGGAGCAATGGAACGAACGATACTGAATAGATTAATAAGGGATTTTAAAACTAATGAATTAATCAGATAAGTAATGTGATGGAATGGATCATGTTTACTTCTGTAATCCCCAAACCGACTGTCATTTCATAATATAGTATTTAGTGAGTATGTTAAGACCAAATATTTAATGTTTGCGTGTATGTTCCCAATGAATTAAACGTATTAAATACGCATATAAACTCTGTATTGAAACAAGAGATAAATATAAAAATTCTCGATGAGCAAGAATGAGATGAATATTTAATTGAATCATATTTTATTGACATATTGCATAAAGCCCATACGCGTACGTGATGTATATTCCATACAAACCGTGTACGCGATTCATTGGCATAATAATTATTGACATATTATTCAAAGCCCTTACGCCTATATGATGTATACTGTACCTAAGTATTAATATATTTCTAAAATGTATTTCCTATATATTGTATTTTCTAACCTTAAAAATTTGGCCTTAGTATCCTTACAAAATAAAGTAGGTATGACCGCAAAAATAGCTGAAAAACGACCTGCTTTTTCGCCCTCCCGATTGTATCCCATTTGGTTCTGATCATAAGCCTGAATCATAAGCTATTCCCATTTGGAAGCTATACATTAGTTTATTTCAGTCTATATTCCTATATTTCTAAATATTTGCATTTTCGTCTATGGTAACTTCAAGGCCCCATATCTTAGGAACCCAAAATATGCTCAACTCCAAACCTTCACAAACAATAGCTTATGACTCAGGCTTATGATCAGACCCAATTGGGATACAATCGGGAGGGCGAAAAAACAGGCCGTTTTTGGGGTCACTCTTTATTTAATGATTATGGATGGAGAATTGGAGAATGTTCCCGTAGACACCAAAATCGAATCAACAGGGTTATAGCTAAAGATTTATTAGATCGGTTTGTAAATCAACCGCCTAACGTTGATGCAGAGCCGCCGAGAGAAGGGTGGAAAAGGGGGGAAACCCCCGGAAGTTTTCATATTTCTCTGCTTAAATATTAGACAATTTTTCTGATAAAAAAGAGACTACAATAAACTGTAACTGTGCGTGCATGTACATTTTCAATTTTTGTATCATAGTCGACTTCTTCTATAATTTAATAAATTATTAAATTCGAAAAGTCGAAGATTTTCAAATGCTTCCACTTAAGAAATTAGCATGTAATTTTTATCGGATCATATTTTACTAACGTATGCGGAATAAAATCTGCCATACCGCGAGGGCCGATTGCAAGCCAAAGCAAAACTCTCTTCGGAAACTTTGAATGCTCCTCATATTTAATATTTACATCAATTGGGCCATTCGTCTTCTCAAGATAATTATTGCCTTGCCACTCATTTCCATCCAATGTGAAATATGACTCATCATCCATTATACAAATAATATTATTTTTTGCGTATGAAAATTTTTCAACCAATAACTATGGAGACGTAACTTCTGAGTGCCTACTTTCGCTTCTGAAACTGTCGGCTTAATTTTTCTCGATCGCGTTTTAACTCCCATTGCTTCAGATATTTTTTAACTGTTTTTCCGTCACAATTGAATTTTCTCCCGAACTCTGTGTATGATTTAGCCGTATGGCCGGTCGTTTTTTTTTTCCTTAATTGGCTCCTATTCGAAGAATCGCTTAAACTGGTAAGTTTACCTGATCCGAATTTTCTCTTAACAGTTTTTCTGATTGCATAGGATGATCGAATACTATAGATAGTTCTGCGGCTCTCTCCCATGTTTACAAAATGTTCTACGATTTTGTTTTTTGGACATTCCATACGAATGTCTAAAAAATTACAAACCATTTTTCGACGTCTTTCCTCGTTATTCGCCATAATTTACGCAAATACAAAACGACCAGTTTCATCTTTTCACCAATTAACTAACCGATTAAAATAAAAAATTTAACTGGATGGCATAAAAGAAATTCAGGGTTGTACAATTTAAAACACGGGTGTGAAATTTGTGCAGATTCCATTCCGCATTACGTTATATCTTTAATTTGTTATGTCTTGTCTTGCCCCTGAGTGTTCAGTCCCGGGCCCGAATTTCTTCTCGACGGACATGCGTTGATGGTACAATATACAATTCCATAGAAATTGGAAATCATGATATTACCCAAAATGTGGTGGAGTTCCAAATATAGGAAAGATGTTTTTAGATGAGGAGGAATTACTAGAATCTGACGACACATCGTCTATGGTAGATGAAGATGAGGGCAAATTAAGTGGGTTAGAATATAACTTAGCGAAATGGTCTATAGAGAGTCGCGACAATTTCATGTTCTTTTGGATATACTTAGAAATTTCGGAATAATTTTGCCAAGAAATTCGCTAATAAGAAAAATTAATATAGAAGTTCCTAATTTAAAAGAAATGTAAAATGGACAATTCCTGTATACTGGTGTAGAAAACGCTAGTAGAAATATCCAAAAGCTGATCCCAACGAAAAATAATGCTATTATAGATATTAATATTGACGGTATGCCGCTCTATAAGAGCTCCAGAAAAACACTGTGGCCTCTTTTAGCCGCCTTTGCGGACGTACGAAACATGCCACCTTTCGTAATTGGAATATGGGCTGGTAATGGACATCCTTCGAATGAAGATGTATATTTGGGAGACCTGGCTCAGGAAATTGGTTTTTTAAAACAGAATGGCTTAATAATTGATGAACAAATGTTTAAATTCTCATTATTTAAATTTGTCGTACATTGTCAATGCATTGGGGATCGTGGCACATTGAATATAATATGCATACGGTGTATATGAATTATATCCCATGCGAACCGTGTACGCGATTCATTGGGTTGTTACATCTGAAATTTATTGACAAATTGGAAAGTGCAGTAAGAAGCGGTAATATGACAAAAAGAACTGCTTTCTCGATGTAATATCTTAATAGATAGTAACGTTTCTGAACCGTAAATTAAGGTCTGGATGTAAACCATATTTGGTAGAATAAAAAAAAAAAATATAAATATAAAATTATTCAACCAAAATTAAAAATACCTTAAAAATGCTCAAATATCGTATAAAAATTTGATAAAAGAGCCTAAGTAAATTCTACCATATACCTGGGTAAATTAGATCCGAGAAAATAAAATTAATTTATTATAATTTATTGCAGCTAAACGCATACACAAAAACAAAATTACCAATCTAGACCAGAATTTTATTATATCGAACGATATTAAAATCTTCTGTTTGCGCGGGCATATTAATGAATTTTTTGACACTACAGATATAAAATGAATTTAAATGATTACAGAATATTTAGAAATACAATAGATAGAATTAAAAGGAATTCAATTAAAAGGAATTGTATTCAATTATTGTCAATATATCATTAATAAATCATTAATCATATAAAATTATACTATAATATGGTATATACAATATTAGTGATAGAATTATTAAGAATTATATAAATTCCAGGAGATTTAGGAATCGTTTTAAATCGTTATAAATTATTTTCATTACTCTCAAACGAGGATCTCTCGATGATAATATGAACGTAATATATTGTAATCAATTACAATAATTGTAAAATTTATGCAATAATCATATCATTATATTATATGGAGATTACTATATAATATATGTAAATGAATCTGAAATCAAGAATATTTTTAAATTCTGTTAAAGTAGAATATGCATTTAGAAACTTGTAATTCAAATATAGTGTGACTATAAACAATAACCACCATAATTAATTAAAATTAAATAATATTAATGTTTAGACTTTTTCAAGGGCATGTCCTTTATGTTAGATAAATCTAAATAATTGGTTTGAAAAAATAAGGTATATTTTTTTTAGATTTGAATTTTTTGATATATGAAATGTGTGTCCATTAATCTAAAGTAGTTCATGAATAATATAATTTTAATCATAGTGTTCAGTATCTATAATATGGGCAATAATCAAATTTAAATCATTAATTTATAATAATGTATCACCTTGAGTAACGTATTGTATAAAAAATTTATTAGATTAATTTGAGCAGATATTAGATACTTATTTCCTTGCTACAATTATTATTATTGTTAATTTTTTTCTATTAAGTATAGCAATATACTTGCTTTTTCTATGAATAAAAATAGTTTTTAAGACCAAATATTTTAAAATAAACTTAACACGCAATTTCTTATTTAACACCGTTATAATATTTTATTCAAAGATTTTTATTTCTTTTAATTATATTTTCTTGGTTCTTTAATCAGTTTTTATTTTTCATTGATATTTTGGAACACAATTTTTAATAATTTCGACACCTTAAATATTTCATTGAAGTTCATTAAAATAAAGTGTAAAGTAAATTTACCCGACTGATTTAAAAAAATTCGAAACGAATAAAATGTCAACGATATTCCCGTTTAGTTTGAACAATTTTAAAACTAATGACATGGCAAAGAGACCCCGAAAATTTGAATTACACATTTACTTTTCATTATGTAGGGATTACACGAGATTTAGAATATTGGCAGGCCGCATTCGTCCAGTTTTAAGTGTACAACTTGTGCACCAGGAGTAAACAAATGTCGTGGCTTTCTTAAGTATAAGTATAAGTATATAAGAATATGTGTGATGCAAACTCTGTATATTATATAATATGTTTAAGGAAAATTGGATACTTCCTTTCGACGGTTTACAATTCTTAATTCTTATTTTACATATTACAGCACAAAAAAAAGACATCAACATGACATGATAGAACATATTCCAATCTAGCTCTTTTTACAATACGTGTAAATAGGGGGTTAATATGTTGAATGGGTAAAGTATAATTAATTTATTAATATTGTCTTGCTGGTGAATTTTTATGCTTATGAAGCAAAATACACTTATGGATTCGAATTTTTTTTTTTTAATATAGATGCGAAGTTAATATTTGTCCAATATATATATATATATATACAATTTGTCCATTTAGCAGCATACATATGCAATTTTGCAATGAAAAATTTAGGAAATGGTAATACACGAAACCCTAAAATATGTCATATTATATTATTTATCGGATATAGAAATCTGTTAGTATGAGTGATATTAATAACTCAAGTATAATAATCATAATTGAAATACTAGTTTTAATACATTTAGTTAAAAAAGACGCAGAAAAATATGTCCAGCTAAATTTAAGGTATATTTTGCATAGTTCCTTGAAATAGGGTTGAATTACCAAAATTTTCCACCCAAGAAAAAACCAATTTTCTTGAAAACTGGCAAATACTAATTTCACAAAATAATCTCAAAGCGTTAAAAACATTTTTCTTCAAATTTAGAACAATTGTTGAGGGAGAAAATTTCATAGTTGAAGAAATTTAGTTCATAGTAACTTCTCTGAAATTTAACGCTTGCGGAAAGTGTGTTGAAAGTTTCTCACGAATCGAGATACCTACTATTTAGAATGGATAAATTTGCTGTTTACAATTACATTGAAATAAATTTACTTTCAAATATGTTATCTTAAATTTATCATTTATCATGAAATTATCTCGAATGTGCTGATATATTTTAAGAACAATCAATATTTAGAATCCCAGTATTAAGTATTTTTAACCGGACTAAATTTTAAAATTTGAGTCACATTGTAAATAAAAATATATGAGTCAAATTCATTTTAATATTATGGGAGAGTGCCCACCTATTGACGCCCTAAGGTCTTGAGGCCATAACTTTCGTTTGAAAGATAATTTCACAGAGCTCTCGGGTTCATTTGAAAGCTATGTTCAATAGCTAACAAGAATTCCAAACGGAACTTAACAATTTTTAAAAATGCGACTTTCAGGCACTCGATCTAACAAAAGACTCGAAAATCGATAAAAAAAACAGGTGCCCAGCTATTGCCACCCATTTACACTTCGCTGTAAAAAATCGAAAATGAAGTATAAACAATAGTTTATTAATTTTTATGTGTTGTTAATTCTATCAGGGGTTCACACTGATCATTTGAACTATAAAAATTATTTGTGAGATTTTATTAGCAAAATAAATGGAAATAAGTGGAAGAAAATGGGTTAAATTATGTTTCGCCTTTCCCGCGCTTCACGCTTCACTAGCGACCTCTTTTCTCTACAATTTCCGCT
>JANTOP010036927.1:0-11041 GCA_027564815.1 Symmerus nobilis | reverse complement strand
ATAAGTCAAAGAAACTTCCATATGGAAGCACCTATACTCCCTCGAGGAGTGAAAGGTATAGATGATGATGATGAATACGCAAAAGTAAAAAATCGGTTTACCAAATTCGAAAAAGTGATGTCTCCCCTTAATATTAGAATATTAAACTAAGTTTTATTCTTAATTGACCCATTAACAGATGGCGGTTACTACAGACTGCGCCTCTTTTATTCCGAACGGTTTATATTAGGGTTCTCCACTTTCTTGTTTGAATGGAAAAAATGTCCCACCAATTGTCAGATTTGTCGGAACGTGTGTATGAAAAATCGTTATACGATTTGTCGTACGATTTTGGTCAGCGCAGTTTGTCGTTGCAAGTTGAACATCCCATTCGACAAATCGTTTCGACAGAATATATTTTTTTGTGCTTAGTCATAATTACATAAAAAATAAATAATAATAAAAAGAGCATGAGGAAGAAAGTGCTAAATGTTTTAAATAAATTTCTTCGTCCATCCGCAAATAGTTGTGCCAATCTTTAGGTGCAAATATTCAACTCATTCAATATATTTTCATGGAAATATTTGTTTCTAATTAAAAACCATTTCTTAAGCCATACAATGCGAGGTATTGGATAGATATTACTAGTCTTGCTTTCGTTTTAAACGGAACTGTAGTGAATTGGTTAGAATTGGTTGATATGTAACTGTAAGATATTGGTCTCTATTTTGTCTTACAATGCTTAGAATTTGTAATATGTATGAAGCCTATCGCGCTACAGTGTTCTTCGCGTCTTATTTTGCCAGAGTAGAGAAAGGTTTCATCTATTGCGATTAGCCTATCTCCGCTACCATTCCAACGAGTTTCGCTCAAACCCAGTACTTGAAACTTATATTTTTCAAATTCTGGGCATAACTAGGCTAATCGCTTTGTCTTTTTCATAATACGCACATTCTAGTTTCGTGTCCGTGTTCGTAAGGCAATTATTTAATGCGATTAATTTTAATTTTGTATTGGGAAAACTACACTTACTCCTTTTTACATAATGAAAAAGTAATGCAATTGTCAATAGTTCAAAGATTGTTTGAAATTGTATTTTACTTACATCCTAAACAAGTGAATTTAAAGAATTGAGTTTTCTGATTGAGAAATTTTTTTAATTTCTAAGGACGACTGATTTATATAACTGGAAGTACGAAACTTATAACTCACACCACTGTTTTTTTATGTAAATCTATATTACAATAATGTATAACGTACTGGTAGGAGTGTGAGATGAACGTGCAAGGTTATGCAAAAAAAAATTTATATTCCATAAAAAGAAAAGAAGACATGTTGGGTGGGGTAGAGACGCGTAATGATTGTTGCGCGTCAGATTTTCGTATCAATTTTATACAACGATTTGACAGAATAATGGAAAATCGTTACTTATCACAAACTTCATGAAGAAAAGTGTTCGACAAGAAAAAAAAACCTTTATGTTCTGAGTAAATAAGTAAATATTTAATTCCTTTTTTTTCTTTTTTCTTATTATTGCAGACGGAGATGATGGTGATGCGCCTAGTGCAGAAGATGAATTAATTGATTCAGAACATTTAACTCATAAAACTATATTAAGCGTATCCAATCCAACAAGTCCAGCATCATCAGACGATTCAGCCAATCAACCATTATCATTATTAGCAACCGCAAAATCAACAATATCCGTACGAACAGCATCCATTATTAATTCGTCAACCGATCAATCGACAATGTTACGTGATACAATGTCACCACAAACGCTACCGGCACAATCTATCTACACACATAGACCACATCATTTACATACAACGCATTTACATATGATAGATGGACATGATGATGTTGAACACAGTATACCGGCTACTTTGATACATGATCCAAGTAGTCAGGTTGTGATAAACGCTACAAATAGTACATTGAATTCCATCAATGAACGGTAAGTTAAATTTTATTGAAATATTGTAATTTAAAATTCATATGGAATAATACATGTATAATGTATATGGTATTGTCAAATAAATTAAATATTGTATACCTACGGAAGGATTTACTGGATACCTTTTATTGTTTTGTAATATTTAACAAAAGAGTAGAAAGACTGTCACAATAAAAGTAGTTTAATTTTATTATTCACATCAGCTTATATACGGACAAAAATTGGTAAAATTGACTAAAATCGTTGTTTAATTTTGCGTTGACAAACGACCTTGATATTATTAAACAATGAGACATAGTTGATTTTTGCAAAAAAAAATCGTAGGAAATTGACCACTAAATAGTTATTTTCATTGTACACATTGACTATTTAAATTGTGCATTTACCACCATAAGTTGTCTCTATACTATTTTTAATTGTACACCAACCATTTTAATAGTTGATGTATAATGAAATAGTATTTTAACTATTATACAGTTGTACAGTTGCCAACTGAAATTGTCATTATACTATTTCGAGTTGTCAAAATGATCAAATTTCTATGACAAATTGTTGTTTTAATCATCTTTTACCATCACTCCTCGAGGGAGTATAGGCGCTATATGGTATTTTCGGTGACTTATTTCGATTATTAACGGGGCTAGGTAGTCTCACTCTAGCGCTCATTCGTATTTGTTATTTCTTTATTTTGGCCATTTTACCCATTGCTGTTGACCATTTACATTGTGTGACGATCAAATTATAACAAATTATTGATATAATAATCTGGTTTCGAACCTGCAACCTCCCTCTTCAAAAGCGTGTACTTATAAAATTGTTATTTTACTTAATGTATATTTCGTCCGTCAATTATACATAGAAATAGCAAGTTCAGTGTGCAATAATAGTAAACCAACAATTTGGAATTGGTAAAATTACTATGACAAATTATTTGTTCAACCAATGAACACTTATTCATATTCAATATTTGCTTATTTATTTTGAACAATTATGCAATAATAATAGTAAAGCGATAATTCAGAATTTGTAAATTTAATTATTATCACATTAGTACAAGCAACTATTTGCTTATTTAAATTAACAATTCTCACGAAATGGTTAAAGTACTATCAAAAATGTTGTTTTGACCAATGTTTATTTTTTCCGTGTACTATTGCAGCTTTTCTGATAGTGCTTTTTCTGATCAAAATGTCTGATCTTTTTGTTATGATTACGAAATCTCTACGTTTTTCTTGATTTTTTGGATCTGTTCGAGGACATGTGAAAGGGAGAAAAGGGTTCGAGGATACGAGAAAATGTGGAGGATCGGAAACGGATACGGCATATAGAATACAATCAAAAAGAGAGGTAAAGAAATACGCATAATCGATTGATAATAATGTAATGACTTACTTCTCGTTAGTAGATAAATTATAATATTACGGTATGCTGCTACCACCGTAATTAATATTTTAGCCGTTTAGTTTGAAAGTGACATAAGTTACTTTGAAAACCATGAATAATTGAAAAAACCAAAACATTAACATTTCCCAGTCCAGTCAATATTGATGATAGATATATCCATGGCTCAATAAATCAGAGTATTTCATTTAGTATGATATATTAAATGCCTTTAATTGTCACAATTTTATATTTCTGAATATTCTATATGTAGTAACTCTATTTATATTCGTAAATTCAATCGTTATTCGTACCATCAGATACATCATTTTCTCTGAATTATATCTTAGTACTTCCTCCGAAGTTTTAACATTTCTCCTTTATCATCACTCACTCACTCAAATTATTGGCTATCAATCACCTTATTCGGATATTGCAAACGGTAACCATGCATCAATCAAATATGTTTTATGATGGTTTTATATTATAATTAACGATGAATTGTGGACAGAAACGTTGGACAGGTTCGATATAAAATTTATCTTCGAAATGTTCCTAATATTGGAAAAAAGATACATTTACCGTATGAATTTGTTTATCTCTTTAACCTTCCTACATCATTATACCGATAATTTAGGATTAATAATAAAATACAGAACCTATGGTATAAATACTTTCTACCATAACTGCATCTAATTGTGTTATTGTCTATAAAAATTGAAAATCATTACAAATCATTATCGGGTTATCAATCAAATATCAATTCGGTGACCCAACTAAGAATTTTTGGGGATTTCCCTCGCCCGTCATTAGTATTTTCCCCATCTGACTATACGAATATGTGAAACATATTTGAATCGTTCACCCATTATACTTGAAAAATGAACTGAAGAACAAAAATTGAAAAAAACGGAGATTATGTAGTACATAGATAGATAGAGAGAGTGTATTTTATGGTTTACCCGTCTACCCATTTTATGAACAGATTCGATTTACAAATGGATACAAATAAAAACCACATCGATCAATTCAAATACAATGAATTTAACTACAAATTTTTTTTTGGAAAATTGTGGAATACTTCATGAATTGTGCTTTGAATACTGTATGACGGTTCATTTGGACATATTTACTTACCAATGGTCATAATAGCGGATCGTTTTGTAAGTAAAAACGGTAGTTAGTTCTTGAAGATATTAAAAAGTCAAGGAGTAGAGTAGTAGTTTAAAGTTGTACGAATTGAATTAATCGTCAATAAGTATAATTTAAAAGAAGACAGACTTGCTAATGAAGTTAAGAGCGTAAGTGAGGTAAGGAATATGTATGTGAAATATATAAATGGTTACTATCGAATGGACGGTGTAAATGATTTACCTCATTACAGTCGAAGAATCATGATACTAACGAAAATATGTGGATACACCCTGAGAATGGGTCCTAAATCCAAGTAACTCTATTCAGTATATTTTTGTTAGTATAGATCGTTTATTAGCTTTAATCATTTCATTCCTCGAAATAAATCACCAGCAGTGGGTGATAGTAACCACAGAAACTATACGAGAAGATAAAATATAGATAGCGCAATACATATAATTTATTTATTTATTGGAACTGTTGCTATATTCACGGTGAAGGGCTATCATTAGACTTTAGTTTTTAGTGTATGGCTTTTCATTGAAGAGTAAGCAGCATATTTTGTTTGGGCATTGAATATGTCGAATTACGTGACATTTGCCAAAACGCCATTTGCGGGAAGCGTTACTTTTCTTGCTTAATTCGAAAAGCGGTGCTGCTAAAAGTTACTGTTAATCACTGTTAATGATTCAAAAGCAAGGATATCCATGGCTGAAAGCTTATGCTGTTTGTCTAGTGGGATCACTTTTGTTTAGTGTATTATGAGATGCTCCAACCCAACGAAACTATTTCTGGAAAACGTTACAGACAACAATTGATGCAATTGAGGAAAAGGAAAAACGAGTTTCTAACATGTAAACGCTCGGCCAAATGTTATTAAACCCGTTAAGGAAACGCTATAGATGCGCTTGGATGGCATGTTCTCCCTCACCCGCCTTACTCTCCAGATTTTGTTCCTTTTGAATTTCACTTGTTCCGATCGAAGACGCACAGCCTGTCTGAACAGCGTTTTCATTCTTATGAAGATACCTAAAAATTGATCGATTTGTGAAATCAAAATCAAAAGATGAATCGTTCTTCCAAGGTCAGAAAGATGTGAGAAAGTAGTAACTAGCGATGTACAATACTAACAATTAATTTTTAACAGTTTTTTTTACATTCAAATAATATATTTGCCAAAAAACTCCATAGAAATTAAGTCACTCATTTAAATGTATGCATGCATATATATTTAAAATGAATAATGTAAGTGCAAAAGGATGATCATCGTAATACAATACATCAAGATCAAGATCAAGATAATACAATAAAACTATGTTGCAATAAAATAAATTAATATTAAAATAAAAAGGACTAATTATTGAAATACACAGTTTTATAAGTTTTATAAATTGTTGAGCTAAGCCGTGAACTATTGGGATAAAGTAGGAGTAAGGAGGGAAATGGGGAATAAAATGTCTATTACAACTGCTAATCTCAATTGGGTTTGCGCGGCGAAGGCACCAGTTTCGAAATCGCTCTTGGTGACACAAGCTATCACCTATAGCTATACAAGAAAGACTAATGCTCCTTCGAGAAGTAAGGAAAAAGATGGTGATGATGTTGTCGTCAAATCCGTCTCACACAAAATCAAATGATCCGTTTTATATTCTTTTACACACAAATTCAAATTTATTGAATTTGAATTTTAAAATATTTAATTAAAAACTTAATTAACACAGAAAATAATAAAATTTATAAAATGATTCTTCAATAAAATATTTGATCTGTCTCTTTTAAAATATGAAAAATTTCTATTTAAAAATTAAGAAAAATGTTTTTTCTTAATTTCTACAGATTGCTTTTTTTATTTTATACTACAATTTCATAGAAATTGTAGAAGAGCTTCATTCAATCAATAACAGATGATGACTATTCAAAAATATATAATTAATTGTTCCTTTAAATAAGCCTGTACAATTAAGGCTCTAGCTCAAGGGTCGGCAACCTATGACCCGCGAGTCACCGAGTGACCCATTTGATAATTTCAACTGACCCACTTGAGTTCTGAAAAGAAAGTGTAATATATAAAAAGACAAAAATTACAATTGTCCTGACGCCAATTATAAAATACTCTATAGAACAACCTAAAATCATTTATGTTTTTAAATTTATTGTTATTGGTTATTTGATTTATGCACAATTCTGTAGAACCGAGTACGCAGAAGGTGCAGAGCGCACCTGAAATATCAATACAATTGTAACCAATTTTTATTGCTACAAATTTGTAACTTTAATTATATTATTTAATAACTTTGAATGAGATTTCGAAATCTTTGATGCATTTTTTTGGGAAAATTTAAAATTTTGTTAAAGGATCGTATTTGGGCAGAAAATAGATTTTTAAAGGTTAAAAATTAAATTCGAAATTTAAAGCTTTCGTTGCGCTTTTAACAGCTTGAATAAGCTTTCTGCCAAAATTCCATATTTCATTTAAATTTAAATAATCGGATAAAAATCTATTCCAAATTATTTAAAATAACATTTTAATTCAAGCTTTCAACGAGCTGTCGAGGTTTTAAAAGCTTTATTTTGGAAAAAATTGAAATTTGGTTAAAGGATCGTGGTTTGGATAGAAAATACGGTTTCAAAACGTAAAAAATAAGGTTCGCAAAATTAAACTTTCTTTAATTTAGGGAGCTTTTAAGTTCTTGCAGAGATTTGGAACGAAGTGTTTAGTTTTGATATTTTGATATTTTTCCTCAACGAACTTAGAAGCTTCCTGCATCATTACATTTTTGGGATCTGAAGAGCATAATTGGGAAATCCGGAACAAATGTTGCGATGTCCAATATTCAAATTTCTCGGTACGAGCCCTTACGAACTTTTGATTTTTCCTAGATATTTGACTTTTCCGAAATATTTAATTTTTGTATTTTCACCTAATTGTCAAAGCAACTTTCTGTGTTTTTACATTTTTTCCGGGCGAAAAAATCTACACACAAATACTGCACATTGACGTTAACCGCCCACCATTGCTCCACTTTGAACAATTTTATCCCAGATTTAAGCAGGAAAGATTTGGGGGGCATCATATTCACCAAAAAAGACTGTTTAAAAATGAAAATACCACTGACCCGAAACGTAATGCTCACATTTTAGTTGGTTTTGACCCGCAGCCTGGAAAGGTTGCCGACCCTTGCCTAGCTACTATTTGTATAAGTTACAGTGCGCACGATCTTACGAACATTTCCGAATTCGGCAACCCTATACCATTTCTAATCCTGTATTCAATATTATAAAAATCTAATATCATTGTAAATAAAAGGAAGTTTACTATAGTCATAGTCCAATGCGACAAAATCAATATAGTATCATGATTCGATTGATGCAAATTCCGTCATCTTCGTTTAATATTTTAATCATATCACATTCGTTTCTAATTAATTTCAGAGTAAAGAAACATATTCGGGTAATGGAAAAATAACACATTTACAAAGTTTCTGTCATAGAAATCATACCCATTGGTTTTCATTCTGATGATTACTATTTTATTAATTTACAACACGATCCAATTGTCCCATTGGCAGTTCCTAACGTTTTCGTTTACTTCATTCCACAACCAAAATGATTAAACAAACGCGGTATGGCGATCGTTGAATATGAAGATTTTTAGATGTCACATAAATACAATTTAACCATATCTTGTACACTTTTATTAACCCATAAAATACATACGAAACTTTTGTATAATAACCATCATTATATGTATATCCTTCCATAAAATATCCTTAATAATATTTTTTCCCTTTTAGCATTCACTAATAAACATAATCGAAATATTAGAGACCATCATCACGAATTCCTTGTCTATCCATCGTCATCGTTGCATAATGCGTCATTTATAAATGTGTCACGTAAATTATGTCCGTGAGCGATATCATAATTTCTAGCATACAATTTCTCATCCTTACTAAATACTTATCATATATTAATTTGTGTAGATATGTATGAAAAATACCCCCAAACTTTATTCGATTTTGGATCATAATTTTTCGACTATTATACCTACCGTCATACAATTCACCCACCCAAATGGTGCATATTTATGTTTGGATCTGAGCAAATCTAGAGGGGTTGCTTAGTCGTAAATATGAATGAAATAGAAAATGTTACGGTACAGTAAGATAAATAAGAAAGGAAGGAACAGAGTGGCGTATTAATATCTGTGATAAATTTACGTGATAGTAAAATTACGGGTATCTCTGCATCTCGTAAAGAATTGGATTGTATTCGAACCCATCGCGAATCATAATGAATGTTTTTATATTTTTATAATTATATAGCCAAAAAAATGCTAAAAAAAAGTTAGTTTTACAGTAAAAATTATCAGAAAAAATTGAGTTAGATCAATTATAAGGAATATTAATCAAAATAATCTTCTAAATAGATTTTGGGAATCCCATACCTACTAAGGAAGACGTCGGGGAGGGGACTTACAACTGACTTAATACTGACAACCTCATTACTGTATCATATAAAGGGCAATGAAAAGATTATGCTTAAATTTTATGCACCACCCGATATTGAACTGGTAATATTGCTTTAATTTTGAGATATACTTATATTTTACTGCATCTCCTTTTCGCATTATGAATAATTTTTAAAAGTAATAAATGTCAGCGTAGATCCATTATAGCTGTAGGATTTACTATATGTATATCTTAAATTTAGAGCTGAATTCTACTTATAATTTTTATTAATCACCTGTAAGTTACTTATTTTCTGAGTTACTTGTTAGGCATTTAAACTTGTTAAGAACGAACCACCTAGTGTTTCGAGCCTATAAAGAAGCATCACATGGTATAACAACTTCCTACCTTTGGCTATGCTTTATAGTGGATTTCTATGCTATTCACCTTTTTTTATAATCTTCATAAATAGACCAGAACTTCTATATCTAACATATATGAGAATATAGACTAGCCCTTCCGTTTTTCTTTCAATACGCCCTCATTCCTTGTTTACCATAGGTACTTTCTATTGTACAATTATTATAAACCACCCAAATATATTTCTTCGCCATGAAATAAATCTGGTATATACCAACGAGTGTACGTGGTGTATTGGTAATAAAACCAACCCCTGTCATTTTATTCGCCTTAAAGTTCGTAGTCTACCTTTTGCTCACTGCTTGTTTGGTGTGAGTGGTGGAGTGTAGACAGCCTGGTTCAAGAGGCATAACGTTACTTGGATTTTTTGCAGGGAGAAAGAACATTTTAAAATTCCCGGTTCTTTCGATTGTTAAGAACGATTCCAAATATAAGGAGATCTCATGAAAAATTGCTTGCGACTTTTATTTTGTTTCAAAATCACCTTCCCCTATTTTAATCCATGCTGCTAGGTAGATTCGGCTACTCACTCATCCCAAAGATTTATCCAATAGTCTTATATGCGTGTTTTTCTACGAAGTATTATTGTTTGGATGGATGAAATGGTGTTTTGGAAATGATGTGTCACATAAATAACCTATTAAATACGTTTTTACTCGGTGAAATTTTTTTTATACGTTGATTAGAAGTGACTGATTAAAAGATATGGCATAGATGGGATATTGGGAATTGACGAAATAACCATTTTCTTTCGTCGTTTAGATCAGTCGTCTTCATCAGTGTATAACATATATAGTAAGTTGTGCATATGTGCCTTGTTGTCCTTTTTCTTTTAAGGTTGGGAAAAATGTGGGAGTTTTTTTGGAAGATTACGATACTGTTGATGGGCAATAAATTAATCTATGTATAAACGAAAATAAATATTAGTCAAAAAAAAGATGGGGTTGATATTAGAAGGTATGATAGATTAATAGATAAAGATTTGTAAATGGGAAGGTAATATAAAATAATAAAAGGCACTCTGGTAATCAGAAGATATGACATACAGTTGAGGGATAATAACCAATGACCCTTTAAATTAAATTTCTTTTTCTCCTTGGCATTTATTTTAACTTGTTGAATAATTATTGAGCGTTTCACTTTAAGCAACCTTATTATTATTACTAAAATAATTCAAAGATAGATCCCGTATTTATATACGGGATTACTCTTTTAACAATGTTTCAAATCATAGCCGGGCAAGCGAAAGCTTGTGTTATTGCTCCATATTTCCATCAAAATCCGAGAATTTCGACAATATCGTGTTCAAAAATCGAAAAATTTCGTCAACATCCAAATAGTGCTTGCAAAACCGGTTAATCGATAATCGATTAACCGGTTAATCGGACCAATTTTATATATTCGAAAAACCGGTTTTTGAAAAATTGAAAACCGGTTTTTCGGTTTTCTCTTTTCGCCATAATTTCGAAGTAAATGCGATGACGAATGTACACTAGGAACCATATTGAATTCCGCATTGGCTCTGTGAAATAAGAAAATAATAATAATGAAAATGAACCACAAATGATGATAAACGATGAATCTACCGCTATTCCATCATCCGCCGAATCACTAAAATTATTAATGCTACAGACAATAGAAAACGATCTTTCGTTAGTAGTACAACAAACCAAAGGACCAGTTAATTTAGCAACAAAAATTCGAAGAGAGATAATTCAGT
>JANTOP010036916.1:0-11042 GCA_027564815.1 Symmerus nobilis | reverse complement strand
AAGTCAAATGAAAAAAAAAATTCAACTTGCTGTAGAATTCGTAATTTTTTTAAAAAAAAAAAAATCCTCCAGACAACCTTCTTTTTTTTAGCCAAGATAGAGTCTGCAAAATTTGAAGAAAATCGGTTCAGTAGTTTTAGAGTCGAAAGGTACCTCGATTTCGTATCTAAAATGGACAATTCAACTACCTCCTTAATTAAAGTACGACAATTCCTTCATTCTCCCAAAAATTTTTTTAATGGCATATTTACTACTCTAATGTGGTTGTTTAGAGTTGTTTAGTAATCTTCGTATTTATATTAGTGTACTGCTTTACATTGAAAACTAAAAAATAAATTATTTAATATAGTGATAAATGTTAATAATAGAGATAAGCTAAAATCTTAAAACATTTTAACTTTTCTATTTTTTCTAAATTCATTCTTCTTTGGGTAATTAGTGGAATAAAATGAAACGAATTAATTTGGGCAACGGGTTATTTAAAGCGAACTAACATACTAACTATAATACGTTAAACGTTCTAATTTATTTTTAACATTTAAGAAATTCCCTATTTTTAGTTCTGAATTGAATAATGAATTTTAATTATACAATATATTAAATAATTTACCAATTAAGAATTATACAATAAATTAAATGCATTTAATTCAAAACAAATAAATTAATGATTAATATGAAATTGAAAATTAAAAATTATTTATGTTTTGAGATAAATATTTTCTAAGAGGTGAATTAGATAAAAAATTGTTGTAAATCATATATGATTTTTAGACCAATTTTTAATAAATTAAAAAATATTAAAATAAAAAAAAATTGTTTTTATTTTCCCAAGTATTTTATTACGCAAATTATTACCTACAAAGTTTTTCTATTAGGTGTGGCGGTTAATAATGCAGATTTTTTCATAAAAACAACTTAATTTGAAGAGAAACAAATAAAATGCTTTATTCAAAGTATTGACCATCGTTAGCTACACATTTCACCCTCTTTTAGGTAATTTATTGATGATGACCTAAAAGGACTTTTCTGGTGTTGTAGTAGCCGAACAAAATTAACTCTCGAATTTGAATGAGACATTACAAAAAAAAAAGAAAATGTCTGTTTAAATTTTTAAATTTCGAAGTGGCATCATTAACGGATGATTTGAGTGATCTAATTACATAAGTTTTATTTTTAAAATGAAGCCATAAATCGATTTTAAGAAATTCATGAAACCATTCATGTACCAAAGAGATACGGAAAAACTCAGTTGGAATAAATTACCGGTAGAAGGTATTCAGAAAAATATCAATACCATAGATTACATACGAGGTTTATGTCTTAGAAAGATTTTCCTATCTAATACTTCATTTCTACACGCTTAAAATTAGTATTTCAAGCTATGCCGTCTTTGTTAGTTACCAATGCACTTCGACAAACCTCACTTTAACTGGCCAAATATTCAATTTATTCTGAAAAATATCATAAACGACGAATGAATTTTCATGATAGTAAAAATTTAAAATTAGCGTATCCGTAAGTGGCAATAGATCTTGAGTCGAACTCAATAGAGATCGAGGGAAATGCTATTTATCTTTAGTCAATACATTAACGCGAAGAAATGAAAGTGGTTGAAAATTATCAAACAAAATAATTTGAATAATTTGTTATAATATATATCTCAACTCAAATTTAAAATAAAACATTCTAGTTATTGCTCATGGTCTATTTAACATTAATTTAAACATTTTATAATAAATGATTTTCGGGGCTTAACAAGAGCAAATTAAGTTATTCTCTTAATCGTAACCATATGCCATAAGATAAATCTAGTGTTTACACTTTCAATGCAGTATATTGCTGTGGGTGTGTTACTCCTGCGGGTAACAAATTTAAAGTATACAAGAATTTTCTTATTAAAAATTCACTCTTATCGTAACCTACCATAGACCATACCTATATATTGTATTTGTGAGCAGACCGCTAATAACTCACGGATCATAGTAATTCATAAAGTTGAAAGTATACTCGGCCAAATAATACCCACATTTTTAAGATAATTTATATATAAGGCGGAATACTTTAATTATATTAATTTAAGTAAAAAATATTGCAAGTAAATATTTTCGCACTCACCAAGTACATCAGCGTTAACAACAATTGAGCAACTATACATTGGTGAAACAAGGCGTTGAGGTTGATTTTGAAATGCCTTACGACAACCTTCCTTAACAGCTGACATAATTTGTCCTATATCCAATAAAAAAAATGACGTTAATTAGCAACCAATCAAATAAAATGAGATCTCCTTACCAGAAATTGGTCCGAAGGATTGATTCACTTTATCTGTTGCCATATTAAGATTGATAGTCCATTCAATTACTACAAAGCAAACGCCTTGCATTGGTTCCTCACACAGAGGTCCAGCAAATGTAGCCATTTGAAAACCATTCACAAATGAACTTTCTAACTCATGTCTTGGATCATCTACAATATTCGATTGATGATCACCGTCTCGATTCCAAAATAAATTATGTTTAAAATCGCTTAAATTTAGTAAAATGTTTGAACCACATTTTCGTGGACCTAAAGACCAAATTTTATCAATAATATCATTGCCTTTAAGCATATCTTCCAATGAATTCTTAAAAGCTTTTATTAAGTCTTCTTTTAACCGTAAAATAGCCGTAGTGGTTCGCTCTGATATCGAAGAAATATTTTTCGAATATATTCTTAAAATATCATTGTTATTTTCAAGCAAGTTTGTTACTTCCTCGTCCAATGGAATTGCAATTAGCTTAATGAGATGTTGATGATTTGCTGTTAATATTGTTACCATTCTCGATCCATCTTCTTCGTGGTTTTTCGTTAAAACAATTGCTTCATTAACCATATCAACGGTAGCGTCCGGTACAATAGTTTCGCGAAATGGAACAATCGGTGTCGATATAGATACTTTCACTTTAGCATATTGATTTTCGATGTCAAAAACACAACGCTCCAAATGTACTTCGCCGAGCGTTAACAAAACGTGTTCACCATTTTCTTGTACGATAACTTGTACACATGCATCGGCTTGATTTAATAGTTTCAACCCCTTAACCAATTTAGCCATATCGGCTGTTGATTTTGGTTCGATTGCTATACGAAGAATCGGGGTAGCCATCAACGTTAACTCACAAAATGATGGGCAGAATGGATTGTTCGAAAGGGTAGCTGTTTTAAGTACATGTTCCTCTAGACCACCAATACCAACAATATTTCCTGCCGGTATCTCATCCAAATCTTCTAAATCACGACCCATCAGTAGATATAAGTGTTCAACGGTCCTTTCCACTATGTATTGAGAATTCAATGGGGATCCTGGACTGTAAATAATTAAATAAATTTTTATGAGTAATCAACAGCCCACATGTCGTCGGGTTATTAAAAGAAATGAATACAATAACTTTATATATAAATACATTGCAGATTGTAATTTAATTAAAACTATTTTATTCTACCATGGGTCAGATTCACTCACCTCAAATGGTATTCAATTTAACCCTGAGATAACTCTTTTACCATGAATACCATTTAAGAAATCAGCCTAATGCGCAGAGGGCGCATAGCACACCTTCTCGAAATCCTCGAGATAACCCTTTAAAATTTGTATATTGTTAGATCATATTTAGATCATCCTTTAGAGTTGATTCCATTTCGAAATTTATAAAATCTTCTTCTAGAATTTTTATCGAGTATTTTTCGACCTACCCCTATTTTATATCGATAGAAATTTGCAGTATACTCTGACTTGACTACAAGTTTTTAGTTGTAGAATGGAAATCTATCCGCAGAACTTATGTCTTTTGTAGAAACAGTCAAAAGCGATCAAAAATCCGGGAAAACGATAGGAATTTAGACGCATAATTAGTCCCTAATTCTCTATTTTTCACGATTTTTTCTAATATATCGGAATTTTCGTAGAAATTGCATTTGCCCAAATTTGATTTGATTTTTCGCGACATTTTCCTGATATTTCTCCAATTTGTAGTGACATCTCCCACATCTTACCGAAGTGTATCCGAATTTTTCCTTACTTATACCATTATGTTGACTTCTTTCTATTTTTTGCACATTTTCTCCACTTTTCCGCCCTCTTATTCTGGAAAAATTCCGGCTTTTCGAACTTTTTCAACTTTGTTGATATTTTCGCATGTTTTTCTGATTTTCTAATGGTTTAGCAAATGATCCCTTATCTTTTCCGACTTTTATCTTTAATGACTTTTTCCCGACTTTCTTGACTTTATAAATTTAGCAATTTATTTGATTTTCCTGAATATTTCCCGCATTTAATTGAATTCTCTGAATATTGTCTAATTAATTCGTACTGCCTCAACATGCTCTTGACCTGTGTACCAGTATTGGCGGATTTATCTTAATTTTCCCACGATTTTATAAGCTTTACCTATACTTTTCTGTCTAACCACAACTTTTATCGACTTTCTACGACTTCCTAAATAGTACACGCATTTTTCGTAAATTTATCTAGCTTGCTGGGGTATTGTGGACTTTAATGTTTTACGAACGGACTTTAAATCGTATATTATGCGAAGGAGGTTGGAAAAGAGCGGAAAACTATCAAATTCATGTCACTGAAGACTATATAATAAAAGTATTTCCTAGTGTCGGCAATCGTGGACAAAATTGAGGAAATCAAGATGCATTCAGATATACATATTTTGCTAAAGGCATTGACAGAGTCGTCTGAACGTAAAGTTAAGCCTGCATAGGCGATCGAAATTAAAATTTGGGTATGTTAAGATATAAAGTAATCCCCTTAAGGCGGTATTCTGGTTCTTTCAACCGTTTTCAGTTTGATTTTTATGGGAATAAATTATATAGAAACGGTTAAATGAATAATATAATCTAATTTAATCTAAATATGGGGGGCCCCTAGGACTTTTGAGAGATAAAAGTGATTATCCCCTCCTTGGATATGTTTTCAAATTTCCATATTTAAAATTTTCCGGGAATTTTTATGACTATTTTTTAAAAAAAATTGCCATTTTTTATAGAACAGCCAGTATCGACCCCCCTAACATCTTCATAATGCGTGTAGAATATTTTCTTCGGCTGGGAAAAAAAATGTAAAAACGCAGAATGTTGCGTTAACAGTTAGGTAAAAATATAAAAATTAAATATTTCGAAAAAGTTGAAATTTATCTAAGAAATATCAAAAATTCGTAACGGCTCGCACCGAGAAATTTGAATATCAGACATCGCGATATTTTACCCGTATTTTCCGATAATTTTCTTCTAATCAAAAAAATGTAATGTTGCAGAAAGTTTATAAATGAGTTGAGGAAAAATACAAAAATATCAAAACTAAACATTTCGTACTCTGCAAAAACTTAAAAGCTCCTAGACAGCTTAATTTTCTGTACCCTTTGTTTACATTTTAAAATCTATTTTCTATCCAAATAACAATACTTAACGAAATTCCAAATTTTCTTAAAAAGAAAGCTTAAAAAATCTCGAAAGCTCATTGAAAGCTTAAAATAAAAATGTAATTTTATTTAATTTGGGATCGAATTTTATCCCATTCATTAAATTTAAATGAAATACGGAATTTCCGCAGAAAACTTCTCCGCATTATCAAAAGCGTAACGAAAGCTCTAAGTTTCGAACTTAATTTTTACGTGTAAAAATCTATTTTCTATCCGCATAATGATACTTTAAAAAATCCCAATTTTTTCCAAAATAAAGTTTTAAAAATCTTGAAAGCTCATAGAAAGCATATATTTAATCTATTCAAAATTGCAGGTCAATAGACGAATTTTCCAAGAAAGAGAAAACAAGGACTATAAATGCCTTCATGATAATTTCCCTTGAATTCCATTCAATTCATTAAAGTTTCCGTAGCGTTTTAAATCTTTCACAGAACTTTTAACGACTTACTTCATAGTTCGAGGATCATGTTTCGGTGATAATACAAAAATTGTAGCGCCTCGCTTTAATGTACCACTGTAAACTCTAGCAAACGCTACAAAAACATCATCATTCTCATCGTCTAGTTCTTCTTCTTTAATGTCATCGGGTACTTTATCCAAAATACTAATGCCGCTTTCGGAAATGCCAATATCTCCTGAATCAGTCAGTTTCACATCCTCAATAACTTGATTCAATTTTGCTATTCGCTCATTATGCCTCTGCCGTGCCATCATTCGTCTTTTTTCCATCTCCTCTTCGGTTAACGGTTTCGGTCGATTATGTGGTAGCAGAGATTTATTAACGGCAACCATTTTCGATATAAAAACAATAATATTTTCACTGGCTGGATTCGACTGTTTAAAATCCTCTTTTAGTCGTTGTGTCTCCGCAGGCATCGACAAGAAATTTTGATTTAATGAACACATTAAACGTTCAGCTTTTGTATCGTTTATTGAGCACTCTGGTGGTGGTATCTGGGTGATAACCATTTCTAGTACGGATCGTTCAATCGGTAACCATTGGCAAAAGATTGCTTGAAGTTGAATTCGTGGATCAGTTTGTCGTAAATCACGTGCTGTTAATTGTAGGCCCAATTTATCAATTATATTTGGAAGTTTTTCTTTATCCTTTCGAAGTATAACATCGTACAGGTTCCAAATGTTCTCCAAAACAAATTGGACGAACAAAGGTTTCTTAGCTTTCTCCTGTGCTCCTAAGACTGGCTTCTTTTCTTTGCTGTTAAAATAATAATTACCCCACAACATTTTCTCCAAGTTATCGGATGAGATTCCTAGAAAGAATATGATATACAGGATTTTCATGAAAATAATTTAATTTACCTATTTTGGGAGCGTAAAATCGTGCGAAATCTTTTAACACAAAAGCCCATCCATCAATAGCTGAACAAAAGATTACATTTCCCTGTTCCGGTGAAAAATATAAATCCGAATCGTCCGAGTCTTCCAATCCAGATATATAGTCCGTCTTAAAATAAACTTTATAATATAGTTTAGAATAAAAAAAATAAGATAAATGTACCTGATTGGACTTCTTTTCTCTAGACATTACATCAGACGCAAAGATATTTCCAACAACGGCATTGACCTGTTCAAGAATTTGCTGCAAATGAACGTATGCATCCAATGGTAGCATTGCTTTCTCAACAATTAGTCGATCAATTTTATTTAATACTAAAATCGGTTTCAAATTCTCTTCATATGCCTGTTTAAGGCATATTCTTGTCTGCGGGCAAACACCTTCAATAACATCGACCTAAAAAGAGCGGTTACTGGATCAGTAAAAGAAACACTATTTAAATTTGAAGTTCTAGATTTTACCACAACTATAGCTCCATCACATAGACGTACAGCCGTCGATACCTCACTGGAGAAGTCCACATGACCCGGGGAGTCAATTAAATTAATCAGATATTCATTATCCTTCTGTACATTTTGATAGAATAACGAAATACTGCTACTTTTCATAGTAATGCCTCGTTCCTGTTCATCAGACCGACTATCCATGTACCGAAGTTTACCGGCCATTCGTTGGGATATAATTCCTAAAAATCAATTAAGATAAGATCACTGTACAAATAATTTTATAATTTAAATCTTACCATTGCTTGCAACTAAAGAATCAGCGAGTGTAGTTTTCCCATGATCAACATGGGCTAATATACAAATATTGCGAATGTTTTTGCTGCAATTTTGCAATTTAATTAGTCGATTTTTATCAATAATCGGCATGACGATTTAAATTAAATATAACATGAAAGTAAGAATGAAAATAAACAGATTTGCACAAATAAACCGGTAAAATCAAATGAAAATTTCCAAAATTACACAAATATTGTAAATCATGAACAATGATAACCACCTGTTGTGTTTTGACAGACATATGTTTGCAAAGAGACAGAGTCCATAGAGAGACGAAAGAAAATAATAGTCTGCGTTTTTTCTTTGTTATTTTCAGGGTACTGCGCTACAGTGGTTGTCAACATTCCGAGTGCAGAGTTACGAATCTGTGATATTTACGCACATTCTAAAATTAAACATTTTTATACATATCTTTACACTGTTAGAAATAAAATTAAGTTCCCAAGAGTCGACAAATCCCTTATTCAATAAATGCCATCATGTATTAAGGGGGTAGTTGAACTGTCTAATTTACATACAAAATCGAGGTACGTTTTCTCTAAAACTACTCAGCCGATTTTCTTCAAATTTTGCAGACTCTGTCATGGCTATAAAATAAAAAGGTTGTCTTTTAATTCATATACATATACATATTCTTCTACATACGGTAATGAAATGAATTAAGTTTATTATAATCACTACGTGAATTCGTTCTTACAAATAAAGTGGTTTCTAGTAATTCCGTCTTCAATGAGACACAACAAACTGATTTAATAATGAATAACACAATTCAATAACAAACTGAATGAGTTTAATTTTGTGCGTATTAAAAGTATTATAAAATAAGTATAAGATACTACCGTCTCCCCGCATAATTTGAGCGCGCAAACTAAACCGAGCAGCAAGAAGTAACCGGTTAATTCGCGCGCATTTTTTTGGTCTAATCGGCAAACTTTCGAATTTTTTTCACTGTTAAAAATTACTGCCCATCCTGCTATCTTACTTTTATACAGCGCCGACCTTTGGGGGGTGCGAGGTCAGGCACCGCCCGAGGGTGCCAGCCTGGTTACGGCGCTGAATTCACGCCCGAGCCGAATTTTGTATAGTAACAGTCACATTTTCAATTCAATAGGGGCGCCCTGAAGTACTCTGCCCGAGGGCGCCAAGAAGAGTAAGATCGGCGCTGCTTTTATAGCAGTGAAAAAAATATAAAAAATTAGAAGCACTCTCCATTGCACCAAGCCACAGTTATAATTTATATTTAGGGCGTTGTCTTCTATTCGATTAAGGTGGTGCCCAGATTAAATGGTTCGCGAACTAAATGGTTAGGGAATTAAGTGGGTAAAATGATTCAACTTTGAAATTTGAAAATTTTTCCCGAAAACCAGATTATGCGGGGAAGACGATAGGTAATACTATCATGATAATTAATTCTGTTCATTAATAAACTTATTTATAAGCGAATGATAGATATATTTGGTTTAACCGATATATTTTCTTCATGAAAACATAACCATATTATTAATAATATATAGAGTACGATGCCGCAGTTGGAATCAGCAGCTTTTTCGCTTGGTTTACCGACTCCGACTTCGAGCTTGTTCACCTAATGTCACCGACTCCATCACCCCGACTCTCGACCTGAATTTCAACCTGAACTCAACAGTCCTGAATTTACTAAGATTTGATCGATTATACCATTCCTGATTTTTGCCTATAAATACCTAAATTTCTATTGGTAATTTACCGACATTTCCGCCATTTCCTACTGTTCCAACCCAATCTGGTTTTTCCTAGGTATTACTGTTTTTGACTGGATTTTCACTCACATTCCTTCAATCTTTTCCTACTTTTCGCGACTTTGACCTAATTGTTTCTGTATACTTATGCTTTTGACCAATTTCTTTACTTTAAACACCATCCTCGACTTTTCCAAAGTTTTCCTATCTACCGACTTTTTTCCACTATACTGATTTTTCCGACTTTTCCGGGCATTTTTAATTTATTTTGATTATTCCAAGTTTTAACTAATAAGCGGAAGCTATGGGGCATGGGTAACCGATTAACCGATTCGATTCATCTTTGGCACACGTGTAGGGTAAGGTACAAGGCACAAGTAGTAAGGTACAACCCCCAGCCGTTTCCGAGAAATTTGTTTGAGAAAAAATAAGCGAGTTCGTGGTGCACTAACAAGAGACCCTCATCATAAGCGCGAGATCTCTAGATTATATCCCGCCGATGCACGTTTTTTTTATTTCAAATATTTTACATCTCTCACAAATTAAGGTGTCTTCAATAATGTTTATTTTCCAAACAAGCGCAACATATTCCTTTTTAGCTTATAAGTTTCTATTGAATTTGTCTACAATTCTCGATATTTTGAGAATAAAATTATGTCGACTAAAATTTGTTTATCGCCTTAAGTGGGAATTTCATAATATAGAAATACATGTTGTTCTAAATATGTTATAGATTGAAATAATTTAATTGATTGAATTGTGATATAGATTGAAGCAGCTGATCGGTTTTGCACAAATCTTGTTAACAAGTTTCAACAAAATTGAAATTTGTCTTCACTTTATAGTTAATAAATTATTATCACGTGTTCCATTTTAAACACAGTTATTTTCAAATTTCAACGGAAAATATTTATCATTAAGTTCTTAGTAGCTAAAAAGACTGTTAAAAATTGAGTGAACAGTAAAAAGAGTAAGAGCAACATATTTGGTGCAGAAGAACTCTCTTTCCGATTTTAATTACATACTAGTATTCCAAATATGTAAAATTATGAATTTATCAACAAGTAAAGTAGAAAATACATAGATCAACTGTATACTGTGTACATCAGCCGGTCGAGTTCGTTCAGAGATATCAACAAAATCTATTCGACTTTTCAATAATGCCTTCAATAACAGCTGATTTTATCACTCCACTAAATATTCCATTTCCTCTCTTTTTTATTTTTCACTCCATTTTCGACAAAACCTATCAACCACTTAAAACGTGTTGATAAATATTTTCTATTGAAATTTAAAAATAAAATAGACGAGGATATGTTAGAATGAATCATATGATATTAATTAGCTATTTACAGAGTGGCAAAATACATTTCAATCTTGTTGAAAATTTTCAAGAAAATTTGCACAAAATCGATCGGCAAGTCCCAATAAATAAATTCAAATATCAAGTTTGTTTGACCTACAACGCTGTTCAACACTTTATAGTTACAACTATTTCTATCTCAAATTTGAACACAATGGTGTAGGTAGAGAACATACCGATGGAAGCCACCCAATGCTTAAAATTGTACTTAGTACGTGTAAGCTATTTGTACTTAATTATGTTTATACACGTTAGTTAGAAAGAGACAAACGAGAATCAAATCGATGGCATTTACTACAAACCGTGTATAAGTACAATATTTGTACTAAATAATCGTCAAAATACTGACAT
>JANTOP010036905.1:0-11043 GCA_027564815.1 Symmerus nobilis | reverse complement strand
ACTCTTCATGGTGGAATTCAAGCAACACTGTTCAAGGTTAGACATACCTATTGGATTCCAAACGCCAAAACTACCGTACGTCGAATTATCCATAGATGCGTCAAGTGCCACAGATTTTCTGCCGCTACCAATAAACAACTCATGGCCGCTCTGCCCACAACAAGAGTCACTCCATCACGGATATTTGCTCATAGCGGCGTAGACTTCGCTGGACCGTTTGATATGCGAATGTCAAAACATCGTAGAAAAGGCACCACAAAAGGTTACGTAGCTATGTTTATATGCCTTGTATCGAAGGCACTTCATATCGAACTCGTCGGTGATCTATCAACGGAGTCATTCATTGCTGCATTTAGACGCTTCACTGCAAGGAGAGGTCTCTGTACAGATATGTACAGTGATTGCGGGACAAATTTTGTTGGAGCCAGCAAAGAATTGAACGTGCTACATAAGCTAATGTCTGAAGAAGGCAAAGCAGTCCTGGCAAACGATGGTATCAAGTGGCATTTTATACCACCTGGCTCACCTCACTTTGGAGGCATCTGGGAAGCGAGCGTGAAGTCACTTAAGTATCATCTACGTCGTGTAGTGGGATCCGTTCTTCTAACTTACGAAGAATTTACTACGGTGCTAACACAAATCGAGGCAGCACTCAATTCACGACCCTTAAGCATTATGTCGAGCGATCCCAATGATATGCAATCTTTAACCCCTGGTCATTTCTTAATAGGCCAACCTTTAAACATAGTGCCAGAGCCATCCTTACTAAACCTACAAGAAAATCGATTGAACAGATGGCAACTCATGCAAAAATTGGTCCAAGACTTTTGGAAACAATGGTCTAGAGAATACTTGGCAGGTCTTCAACAACGTCCTCGTAAATGGTCGAAAAAACTCCCAAACATTTCAGTCGGAACCGTGGTACTTATCAAAGACGAACAAGTGCCTCCGTTAAAATGGGCTCTTGCTCGGGTAGAAGAAGTTCATCCTGGAAATGATAATTTAGTAAGAGTCTGCACTGTACGGTATAACGGCAAAATATTCAAAAGACCCATTGTGAAACTGTGCCCATTGCCAATTATTGATAATGGGACTGTTAAAGACAACCAATAAAATAATGAAAGTAGTTGCAAAAATCACTAAATAACTTCCCATTATCAATTATCATATTACTTACTAATACTTTTTTTCTAAATTCATAAATTTAATTTTACATAATGTTCTTTGATATACGCTTCTCTAACGCTAAACGCATCCAGAACTCCAGAGGCGAGTAAAGGCGCCTATAAATAACCTTCGTTCATCAGGTTTCAATGCAGCACAAATACGGGATAAATCCCATTTGATACTGTACGGAATCTAACTGTAGCGTAAATATAATTGACGATGTTCTCGTCAAGGTGTGCCGGAATGTTGGGATTAGGTCATACTACCCTGACACAAATAATTTAATTTCGATGAACCCGATTTGGTCAACCGAAACACTACTATTAGAGATCAACAAGATGAGTGTGCGAGTGGTCATTAAAGATAAAGTTTTCCATTTTTATTCAGTTTATCATTTTTATATTATATTTTATATTATTTATAATCGGTTTTGTTTAATTAAAGTTATTAAAACAAAATTCAAAAGATTATTTCCCTTTTCGAAACACATATTTTAAATTTTCTATAATTTTAATTTTGAAAATTTTATATTTTTACGGTAAAATTAAGTAAATCGTAAATAAAATCGTTCGTTTTTCCAAATCATGTGGCATGGGCTTTAGATTATGTGAAAGCATATATAAACCTAATGGTGCTAAGAGTAATACACTCTTCGAAATATGAACCACTTAAATTATGTGTATATTGTTGCGATAATTGCATAATAGCACAACTAAGTATAATACAATATACGGAGAGCCGGTGAAGTTTTTACCCATGTCATTTTATATCAAATGGTTCTATTTTTAATCGTTTGGAGTCCCTGTCTTGATTCTATTTCGGCAAGTCTGTCATCCCGACCCAATTGCGGTATAGGGTGGTGAGCGTTCCAAGTGGATATATATAACTATAGGCCAGGATTGACACCAAGGAAAGTATTATTGAGTATTTGGTGGGATTGGAAGGGACTCGTTTATTATGAAGTGCTACAACCGATTGATTCCAATCTCTACTGTCAACAACTATCCAGATTACAGCAAGCAATTCAAAATAAACGTCCAGAATTGATCAATAGAAAAGGTGTTGTGTTTCATAATAGCAACGCGAGACCACATACATACATCTTTGATGACCAGGCAAAAATTTAAGGAGCTTGGCTGGGAAGTTCTGATGCATCCACCGTATAGTCCAGACCTTTCACCATCAGACTACTACTGGTTCCAGTCCATGCAGAATCATCTTAACGGTTTCACGTTGAATTCAAAAGAGGCCTGTGAAAATGAGCTGTCCACATCTCTAAACCACAGAAGTTCTACTCTGATTGGATTATGGTTGTACCGGAAAAATGGAAAAAAGTCATCGGTCAAAATGGCATGTATTTGGTTTAATAAAGTTCATTTGGAATAAAAAAATGTGTCGTTTGAATTTCAACAAAACAAGGCTCAATATTTTTTCCCTAACCCTAGGCGTGCAAGATGAGAAAGATTTTAGAATTTTACAGGTTAAATATTTTCTTTCTCCTTCATTTATGGTTTAGGTACTCATACTCGTATCAATAATTTAACGCGTTTTAGTATTACAGGGGTTGTAGTTTGTTCAAGTCGTGTCGAGTCGAGTTGCTACAAAATACACTGCGCAGATAAAAATATCTATAAATTCTTGCTCGAGTCGAAACGTTTACGACAAAAAAGCTCTCAGTGCAGGATGTATTTATGTTCGCTAATATAAATACGCTGGAAGCCAATAATATAATAAGACTATGCTGTAGCTATGAATATTTATGAACAATCATATGCCAGCTTTATTTTCCGTTTTTTGTTGGCGAAACCATCAGTGAGCAATTATTGTAAACTATATTCATTTCTATTCATAAATACCCAAATTTTACTGACAAAATGGTATAATGTTCATTATTTTGTGCATATCACTGTATTTGTACAGTGGGGTGGAGTGATTTCTATCCGACATCGGAATAGCATTTTTATGGTACGTTGGTGGGTCCTGATCACTGTGTAGTACATTACTTTTTTCTTAAAACAGCAGTGCTACAACAGTGCTCATGACACACCAACGTACCATAAAAATGCTGTTCCCATTGAAAAAATAAATAAAAGATTTTCCATATATCAACACTCCACTCTATTGTACAGTACATTGTACAGAATAACAATAAATTTTATGAATAATATTTTTCTTAGCCGTGCATATCGCTTGGTAAATATAATAAGTATATCATTTCACTGCTTAGCTAAAATCATCCATACGGTCTAAAAAATGTATGTACATTGTACATCATCACATACGAATCGTTAACATTCTCTGGAAAAATATTATATACATCCGAATGGGGGGTGATTTTCAAAATAAAATTAAATAAATTTTAGGTTTAACAAGGTTTAACAGAAACGAAAACATGTTGAATGAATGTTTTTCTATATGTGTTGTTCGGCGTTAATAGTTACATAATACACTGCAACCTCTTTTTTTGCTTTGGAGAATCTGTAAATTTCTTAATTTTTCATTCATTATGTATTATGTACCTCGTCATGGCATAATGGTTATGGCGCCCGCCTTTGAAGAGGGAGGTTGCAGGTTCGAAGCCAGGTGTCGACATCAAAAAAGATGGCTGCCCAAAGTATTCTTATACAGAGGGTCCTTGTGTATTGGGGGTATCATCAAAAACAATACACAATCCATTATTATTAAATATGTAATTGGTAAACAGCAATGGATTTAATGATCAAAATAAAGAAACAACAAATACGGTTGAGCGCTAGATTGACTACCTAGCCTCAATCGTTAAATAATCGTAATAAGTAACAGAAACTTCCATATGGAAGCACCTATGCTCCCCCGAGGAGTAAAAAGTATAGATGATGATGATGATGAATTATGTATTTTGATGGATATTTCTGATTAAAAGAATACGTTTTCATATACCGTATAAAAAGAATCGCTCAAAAACAATGGAACAAATCGATTATACAGATCGCACAAACAGAGGTTTCTTCGTAGTAGATTCTTTAAATTATTGAGTACAAAAATACGATAAAATTAGAATTACGAATCTTGTATTTCCATTTCTTCTTAAATTCGTATTTACATTTCTTAACTGATGATCACTAAACAAGATATTACAAGGTCATTGGTGGATCTACTGGGTATGTTTTGGTATGTCCTACAATTCTTTCTGACTGAACATTAGGCCAGTTCTTGCTTTATGCGTCACAAATGTTAACAAAAGATGTTTACTAATAAATTAACAATAAAAATGAATGTATGAACAGAGTGCATCTTTTTATACTTACATTATAAAATAATATTAAATATATACATCCGGGCTTCATTTTACGTCAGGGATACATTCAAACAAATAATATTTTCATAATAGGGTACATTATACTGGTCCATAAGCTTCTACGCGAATTTACTGGTATACATCATATACGAGTAGAATAATATCTGTGGCTCCAAGCATTAACCGCTTAAGTCGTTTTTTGCAATTTTTCAGGAGAACGATTTAAAGTTTTATAAATTTATTCTGATACGTGAACTTACGCAGTTATGCATTTCTTCGAATAGCATATTTTGGGCAAATTATAGAATTCAGATGAGAATTTTTGTGAGTATACGCAATCGTACATGGATAATACGATGGTGTTCATAACTCAATTTCGTCTTAAGTCCACTTAAGCGGTTAATGCTTGGAGCCACAGATTTAATAAAAACAACGGCGGCACATAGAACGTTCAAATAAAACATGAATATAATATAATGTTCAGTACACCAAATCGTATTTAACAGCTTTGTAAATTACGACCAAATTCGATCCTATGATATCCCATCCCATATGATCGTCAAGCAGAAGATACCCAAAAGCCTATTGAAATATGGTAGGTTATTATATCCCATACATAGAAACTTCTTTTTGTGCAGTCTTTTTTATCAATTTCTTTTTGGGGATTTTTTTTGCAGAATTGTTCTGTAAAAAAAAACTTGTTTGAACAAAGGTATGAAACGGTATGGTACGAAAAGTATGTTACGAAGGGTATGAATATGGAATAAACATAGGTGAGCTCTGATGAAGTTACGAAATTTGACTGATCGACATAGTTGGAAGGGATTGTGTTGTATGGTGGCGGATGATTTCTAAGAAGAAACAACGGCAGCATATAGAGTCATCCAAAGTGCAACTATTTTCTATTTAGTATTTACCCATTCGCATCGGTCAGCGTGGTGAACTATTAGAACAAAAACCCCCTAATGAATAACACACATATAAATTAAAAGCCCTCAGTTGCCAGTAGTTTGACGTGGCCCCTCTTTGGCAGCGGTTGGACACATGACCATCAAAGAGAATCCCTTAACTAAACTAAGAGTCCTGCAAAACTAAAAACGGAACTACCTATATACGAGTATTTCCACTTATAATGCAAAACTATATCCAGCGAAGAAAAGTTTGAATATGAGTTTGCACGTATAAAATGGGATTTTGTACTAATCAGAGAAGTTCGAAACCGTGGAGAGAACTGTAATATATTAGCGACAAGCTACACTTTCTACTATAGAGGAAATAATGATTCGTCGAATATAAGGGTTGGAGTTTTCATACATAAACGATTGAGAAATCGAGAAATATAACATGGTATAAACTCTAGCGATATTTTTAATATGAATGCATTTAATTATATTACTGCATAAAAATTATTATTATAGTTGATTAATTTATTTAATATGTTTAGCTTTAAGTTTAATGACTTAGAAAGAGACCCATCGCGAGGTCAGGGGGTCCATCACTGCTGCGGATGGTTGCGAATTTAAGTAAGGACGTAAATATGTTGGGGAGTCTACTAACGATAATAGCGTCGATAAGAGAGACGAGAAATACAAGCGCATATTTATTTGCTGTTATCGCATGTTTTTATGGGTTTTTATTTTGTTTTCTCTTTGTATATTATATTAAAACGTAGACGCACAAAAAGAATCTAAAATAAAAACCCCAAAAATATGCGATAAAAATAAAGAAATGAGCAAAGAAATATGCGCTTGTATTTTTCGTCTCTCTTATCGACGCTATTATTGTTAGTCGAATCTCCAATATATACGCCCTAACCCGCCCGGTAATAAATAAATGAATATAATAAATAATAAAATACGGATTGACTACGTAAAAAAAAAACATTCGAGTTACAAAAATTAAATGATAGAAATTGGGGGAGTGGTACTCGGTTGGCGCCAAGAAAAAATATACAGCATTACGTTGGGAGGCTCCAAACTGAGCAGGTGAAAAAAGGCGATTGGAAAAAGAACGAAGTGCAGTGAATATTCCAGGGAACGGTATAACTTAAATATGAAACACTAACTAAGTGCCCTTAAAGACAATAAAATAAAGGAATTTAAAAGCGAAGGAAAATAAGAAGACGAGAGAGAAGAATTTATCGGAAGGAACGATGTCGAATTTCATCGTATTGAATTGGACGGTTAAAGCGTGATGGGTAGTTTGTAGGTATTTTTAAGGAAAACATAAATAATCAAAAATAAATGTAAGTGATTTAATTTAATTTAATTAAAATTTATACATAGAAATTGAAGTTTTTTATTGCCTGTAAAAGGAAAAAATAAGTTGTAATTCGTGTAGTTTTCCCACCTTCTACAAAAAGCAAAAGGAATAAATGTACAATGTCCAGTATCCCTTATTCTAATGCGTTTTTCAAATAATTGCTGAGAAATCGGTCCAAAACAGCTCGAGTTATATACATTATATTGCAGTTCAATAGAAGATATAAAATGAAAATATTGCAAGCCTACACTCCTACATATGAGGAGTTTGAACAGTTTTATGGCTGTTTATGACTGAGGAGATTGAACAGATTTAAGCCATTGGAAATTTCGGAATTGGTCATAGAAATAAAAGAGGTGATGTTTTATTGAACTTTTTGTTGCAAGAAAATCTGTACACTATGATTTCATTCTTTAGAAAAAGTGCGAATAGGAAATGGACATGGATGAGCCCTGATGGATTCACAAAGAACGGAATTGATTTCATTATAACGAACAATAAGAGTATAATCCATGATGGCTCGGTGCTACATAGCTTTACAACCGGAAGTGATCATCGATTTGCTTGATCTAGAGTTGAACACGCGGTTCGAGAGAAAGATGATAAAAAGGGTCGCCCGTACTGATATAATCAATCTATAAGAATTAAAATCTAATAAGTTCCAAGAACATATAGCACGAGATTTGGAAGTTAGTTATCAAAACCACGATATAAACGACATAAATTGTTTGTACCATGTCTTTCATCAAAGACAATTGTAGTGCTCACTCTAGTACTTATACCAAACGCACTAGTGCAGGACGAAAAACAAAAAACAACAGAATATAAGTGGGAACGAAAATGATTCGGAAAGCATAAGAAAATACAATGAACGTCTCAAAACAGAAACTATAAAATAATAAAAGCATGCGAGTGTTAAGGTCGATAATGAATGGCAAAAAATTACAAATAATCAAATTACGTGACATGGAATTGTTAAATCAAACAAATCCGATTTATTAAATCCGACGTTACAAAAAACTTCTACGAAAATTTGTATCGATCCCGGAATACACCTCCGGCACAACAACAGCATCGCCCTAAATAACACTAGTCAACAAAAAGAAAAATTATTTTTGAGTTTATATTTAAATAATTAATATTTAATTCTATAAATAGAATTAAAACCAAAATCTTCATTTATTACTTATAAAGTTTGCTTTTGCCTTTTTTCCTTAATGAGAGCATGATGAGAGATTATGTTTGGGGTTTGATACGAGAAAGTCCATACAAACTTAATTTCTGAACTTTGTTTCTCAATTCTTTTACATTTGTAGTATCTTATTAATTTATTATTGTTAATAGAATTTAAATGCGACACTGACGTTTGTTTAAACGTTATTTACAATTAGTGTTTGAGATAATAGGTAATTTTTCTTTTAATCCGAAATATCGCTTTGATTTTTACAAAGCAAACTTTATCTAATAAAACTATGTTTCCTTATATTAGTTACGTGGAAGAAATAAAAATCTGCCATCCAGAACTTAGACTCAAAATTTGTATTGTACTGTGTAATCAACGTCGGTTTGGAAGAGATTCCAGAAATAACACCGGATGAGATAATGGCTTCATTATCTCAAATGAAAAATGGTAGAGCGTGTCGTGAAGATGGTATAGGTTGAGGTGGTTGAGGCTTAAGAAGGTGTCGCACTAATTGTCGCACTCTCAGCTATTTAACTCCTGTATCGAAAATTCCAGACGATTGGAACAACGCAGTGGTGAGTGATTGCAAATAATCGTGATCGGAAATAATCGATTATTTCGATTATTTTTCCACAATAATCGATTAATCGATTTATTAATCAATTATTGGGATTTTTTACAAAAAGACAAATAAAGTAATAATGACTTATTTTCATCATTATATTATTAAATGTTTATATTTTCTTCCCCAGCATTGCTTCTTATGATTAAGGAAGATGACAGGAATAAAAATAAAAGTAAAGACTATTAATAAATGAATAAGTGTAAGATATATGGGTCATTCCACCAAAAAAAATCATTTTTACGGGGCGACCCTGTCGATCTTGTTCAAACTTCGTGAATATGTTTTCTACACTATAAAAAAGATTTCCTGAAAATTTGAGCCCTTAATATGAAATTTAGAAGTTATAATTTTTTGAAATTTTTTTTAACTTTTTCAATAATTTTTTTCAAGTAGAAAACATTTTTAAAAAAATTGGAAAAAACAGCTTTTCTAGGAAAAATTCCCAGCTTTTCAATGAAAATATTCATTCTTTGTCATACGTAACAGAAGACCCATTAAAATTCAATCAAACTGAAAAAAAAACAGTTTTTCTCACTGTGCGGGGCGCGTCACTTCAATTTTGATAATTTTTTCTGAAAGCTGAGAGTTTGTCCCATAAAATATGTCATTTTCACGATGTGCATATTTTTTGTTTAAAATAGGTTCCAGCCCCTTTATATCAATTGCATACAAATGTTGTATATCATATACCCGCGTTTTCCTCGCACCCTCCTTTTACTCAAAATAACAATTAAAAACTGGTTACGGCGAGAGAAATCGAGAGCAAATTATTCAGTAGGGAAGTTATAAATGTTTAACATGAATACACTTTTCGTGTAACTGTTAATTTTGCATTAATGCAAAATTCTACTGCCTTGAGTAGGAAGATACGTCACAGTAAGCACAAAATGATACATTTTTGGTTTGTTAGGAGGCACTCTCCATATATAATACCTTCATTGTTTAAATACAATTAAATAAAATGTAAACTCTCTGCGATTTAGGTGAGCGGCCTTCGAAAAACTGAACCACATTTTTAAAAAGAATTTGTCTGTTGGATCTGTGTAAAGCGAAAAGTATTCGACCAGTATGTACTGCTAGTTATGATCTATGAAGCAGAGACAATAACATTAATAGACGACTTAAATGGTTGAAATATAACTGGAATGAGTGTGCCCAGGCAGACATAATTGGAAAACTTTGGGGGAGGCCTATATTCAGTACCTACTACCTGGACCTTAGCAGGCTGATGTGAAACACCACTTAGGTTTTGGAGTAGGTTTCCTTTCAGTTTCAGTAGCTTTAGGTTTGCTGTCAGTACAGGGCCGCGTCTCCAATGTAGCACTTTAGATGCAAAATCTTAAAGAAGAAAAATTAAAAAAAAGAAACCACCGAGCCAGTTGATATCTTAGACAAGATATCTCTGTAGCCTCAACTATCTCACGCACTTTCAATTTTTCATCGTTTAATACGATATCATGGGTTTGGTTGATAATTCCTTCAGTTGCTACCTTTTTTGGGCAACATGAATGTTGGTCATCAGAAGTGCTTGTACGTCCACGTTTGAATTTAGCAAACCAATAAATTATGGTTGATTTGGAGAAGCAGATTTATAGTAACATTTGTCCAGCCATTCCTTTCCTTGCACAGTGTTTTTTCCCTTTAAAAAACAATGCTTTATCAAAACTTTAAATTCAATTTTTTCCATTGTTACAAAAAAAAACAAAAGTTGTTTACTTCAAATGATTGTCACCCACAAATTACTGCGTGAAACTGGCTCAAATTTGAAAGATGGAAGATGCTAATAATAATATCGATTTGAGCCTAGCGATGAAATCTATGTGTCAGACGATCGACTTGAATATGAGTTAATATTATCAAAATTTTAAACAGAAATTTTTTAATTTGAAGATTAGAATCACTGTATAAAAATAATTCATTTATATTCTAAAAGAACTCTTGGAGGCCTGGCGATTCAAACCGGGCCTAGGGTCCATAAATAGCTTAATGTGGCCCTGCGGTAAAAACCTACGATTGTTGATTATGAGTAGTTCTACAAAGTAGACTATGTAGTAAATGTTGATTTTTTTAGCTATGTCATTACTGTCGAATCGTGAAAGTGTGAGTAATGAATTCTCTAATTTTTGTCATCGCTACACGGAAAAAATAAACTTTGGTCAAAACAACAATTTTTGATAGTACCTACTTTAACCATTTCGTGAGAATTGTTAATTTAAGTAAGCAAATAGTTGCTGGTACTAATGTGATAATAGTAAAATTTACAAATTCTGAATTGTCATTTTACTATTATTGCAAAATTGTTCAAAACAAATAAGCAAATATTGAATATGAATAAGTGTTCATTGGTTGAACAAATAATTTATCATAGTAATTTTACCATTTGTTATAATATTACTTATAAACAAGTTAATGGTTGGCATATGCCAATGGTTTGTTGGTTTACTATTATTGAAAACTGAACTTGCTATTTCTATGTATAATTGACGGACGAAATATACATTAAGTAAAATAACAATTTTATAAGTAATC
>JANTOP010036894.1:0-11044 GCA_027564815.1 Symmerus nobilis | reverse complement strand
CCGTTTCCGAAAGGGTACCTCTTCGGAATATTAATCTACACATTTTTCCCTTTCGATTGATATATAAATGACCTCCAAAGATTCATTCTAGTGAACTTTTTCTAAAATGACTGTACTAATCTACATATATCAAAGACTCGAATAATGTATCGGAAGACTTTGCAACTGGATCGATATTCGTCCAAGAATCTCCTCGAAGACTACTTCCACTAATTAGATATTTCCTCGTCGAACTACTACTCATTGGCTGGTAATATAATTTATCGCCATTTTCATTCAAATAACGTGTTATCGTAATTTTAAATATCGTAATTGTCGTCCTTTTCCATAATTTCCCTTAATAAAGTTTGTGTAGAGTGCCGATTATATCTTAAAAGATACAACTGGTTTTAGCCGCTCTATTTACGCAACAAGTTTACAAATTTTACAAACATACATAACTCTATTTCTATGATATTTTTAAGCCCACCACTATATTTTTCCTATCAAAAACGCGGAACGAAATATTACTTTCACCATAACAGAATAACGGTTCAAATTAATTTCTACCTTACTGTGTAAATTATTCAATTTTCTTTGTGGCTTCAAACGAGAACAATAGTGCTTGTATGAAAAGAAATTACAGGTTAGGATAAACGAGTTGCCACCAATTTGGCGGTACATCGTGTTATTTTTCATAGCCTCAAAAATAACTCTATGGTTATATCTTTAAAGATACCACGCCCATTTAATGGTTAAGTACAAGTAGCATATTAATATTCGGTGCAATGCAATAGTTAGTACATAGTAATAAAAACGTAAAATTGTAAGGGAGAGTGCCCACCTACTTCCAATGCCCAGCTACTGGCACCCATCAGTTCTGACGTTTGACGATGATGATAGCGACAATGTGCTTGGTGCCAAAGTGTCATCTCATTAAGCGTTCACTTTTCATAAATCATTGAGTTGTATGAACGTGTTGCTGTAGTCTCACGGTCGTCGAAAAGTAAAAAATACGAAAAAATCGATGCTGATCTAAAGCGGGTAATAGACGATACAACGGCTGTACAGCCGTTGGTCCCGTTTGATGGTTGCTGCGACGATTGTATCGTGTATTTAAAAATTACCAACGGCTGGGCCGATATTGTACGGTTGGATGGCTTGAACCCAAAACCTACCGATTTCATTGTTGTAAACAATTTTTCTTGTGCACATCGAAGATTTATTTAATAGTAAAAATGGTTTCTGTTAAAAATAAACAATTTTGGCTCAAATTTATTGAACAGAGGTAAATTTAGCTATTTAAGAGTGTTTATATTATATCCAAAAACAATTTTAGGACATGTCATCGCCACCTCAAACACCTGATGAAAGCAGCTATACACCAAATATTACAAATTATTTTTTACAACAAAATCTCGTCGGCCGACAATTGTACGTAAATCGTGCGCAAATCGCACCGTGTAAATGCTTCATACAACCGTTGGACCGATATCGGCACAACACAGGTTGGTACAGCCGTTGTATCGTCTATTACCCGCTTAATATCGATCATCTTTGTTAAGTGAATTTTCATGTGTTTTTCATTAATATAAAAGGGCAAATATGACTGGAATTCTTATGGTAAAAAAATATTTCGCGTTATGCCAGAATAGCGTCAGTGCCCACAATGGAGGCACTATATATGGAGACGGCCTAACAAAACAAAAATGTATCATTTTGTGCTTACTGTGACGTAACACCAGACTCAAGAGCGCAGTCAAATGCATTAACAGCAATTAACAGTTACATGACAAATTTATCGTTTATATTTATTGTTTATATGTTAAACATTTATAACTTCGCTACTGAAAAATTCTCTCTCGTATTCTCTTGTAACCGGTTTTTATTTATTATTTTAAGTAAAAGGAGGGTGCGAGGTAAAGGCAGGTATATGATACACAAAATTTGTATGTAATTGATATGAAAAGGCTGGGGCCTGGTGCCTACCTACTGGTACCCTTTAAATGCTTTTAAATTGTGTTAGCGATAAAGAATTAGTTATAAGAACAGAATGTAAAAGTCGCTAGTTAAGCGGAAATTGTAGAGAAAAGAGGTCGCTAGTGAAGCGAGAAGCGCGGGAAGGGCGAAACATAATTTTAACCCATTTGTTTCTCTTATTTCCATTTATTTTGCTAATAAAATCTCATAAATAATTTTTACAGTTCAAATGGTCAGGGTTCACACTGAACGAATAAACAACACATAAAAATTAATAAACAAGTGTTTCTGCTTCATTTTTTACAGCGAAGTGTAAATGGGTGCCAGTAGCTGGATCGAGTGCCAAAATCGTATTTAATTTGTATCGTATCGAAATTGTTAAGTTCCGTTTGAAATTCTTGTTAGCTATTGAACTCAGCTTTCAAACGAAACCGAGAGCTCCGCGAAATTATGTTTCAAACGAAAATTATGGCCTCAAGACCTAAGGCTGTCAGTAGGTGGGCACTCTCCCCTACTATATAAGCCCGTTTCCAAGGATAAAATTGCAATCATAATTTTTCCATAAATCTCTGTTTAATATGACATTTGATTGAAACTGAGAGAAATTGAATTTTTCATTTGCAAGCAATTTTGATTTCGGTATGGCTGAAATTATGATTGCATGCAATTGAAAATGTCAGTTTCTCCTCAGTTTTTGTCAAAGTTTCTGTCTTTTCTTTTAAAATTTCAAACCGAGTTATTGTTTAAACACTCGGCGAGTCCTAGTCGAGTCCAGAACACCTAAGCACAATTGGACCGAGTTATGCAACAACCGACTAAGCGCCATTTTTTCGAAAATGAGGTTATTGCTCTATCGGATAGTTTAGTAACTAATGCGACTTCTTACAAAATATTATAACCTAAAACCGACTGGAAATATTTTATTTTTAAAGTTTATGTTTCCGCTTTTCAGCTCTATTCAGGGTGTGTGATATTTGCAACAACCGACTAACGGCGTGAGATATGCAACAAGCGACATTTTCTTGATGATTTTCATTTTGCAGCCACCTGGACATATTCTTGTATTAGTATAAGTATCTTCAAAATTATCTTCTATGAAAATAATCAAAGAATGGGCAAAAATATCTCACGAATAAGTTTCAGTACATTCTTTTGCTAAAAGAGCTCTCCTGTAAAGTTTGGGTTTTGTCGGTTAGTCGGTTGTTGCATAACTCGGTCCAATTTAAAAATGACTTATCGCATTATAGGCACCTATAGATTAAACACCCTGTACCGATGAATGTGGTTATGATTGATACCGCACAGGTAGACGAAAAGCCGGCATCAATATAACCATGGTGTGGTGATAATCATTTTTTTTATTTTAAATAAAACAAATATAATTAGCTAAAATAAGAAAAAAAAAACTGGTTAATTTCCCATTCCACTTTTTTCCTTATTTTGTTAATTTTAATTGTGTACGCCTTCTTTTATTATACAGAACACTACCCTTCATTTAAAAGAACAATAAAATAAATATTGATTAGCGTACCCTATTTTTTAAAAATAAAATATTTTTAACGAACAAATACACGGACAACATAATAAGCAAAAATTAATTTTACATGCAGGAGTTTTTTGTTGTACAAAATTATTGATTTTTCTCAAGATTTAAGGAAAAGGAACCACAAACTTTTGCAAAAGATTAATTTCTTCGGATCGACTTTGACTATTTTCTAATTTCATTCCAAATGAAATTAAGATTGCTTTAGGCAGTTTAGCCAGTCATTGAATTGATAAATTAAAACTTTCGCAATTTATCTTTTTTTTATTGCGAAAATGTCCTTCTCCTCCTAATCACTCTAATTCCTATTTGAAGTGGTTAAAAAGATATTTAAATTAAATTAAAATCTATTTGACTTATTACAAAATATAATTCCATCGTACACAAATCTTACTTTAATTATTTCCGTTTCTTTCAATTAATTTAATTATTTCATTAAAATGAATATTTAAACTTTTCCACCTTAAGAATAAATTTTATTCTTTTTACACCACACATCTGATTGAACCCCACGATGATGTTCTTTTATTTTGTTTTGGTCCATCTCCGAAGAAATTATGCTGGTGATACATATAGTGCGTTTCTTGAGCGGAACGGCAAATGCCAGACGCTCTGAAAATAGATACAATGTAATTTAATGGGGAATCCCGCTAAACCGAGAGAAACACTTTCCAAACGCGAAATGTAGATTAATTTTATATTTTTACCACAACGTTTTTTGAAAGCTGGTTGATATGAATATTAAACATCGATAAGATATAAATTTCTTAATAACAATAACTGATAATACAAATATTCAATTTTTAAACAATATTATGTTTAAATACTGAGGAAATGAAGCCGTAATTAACCAAAAAATATAATTATTATTGTGACAGCCGCTGGAGAAAACGCGTTATATAACCGAAAAACGACCAATCCGTTGGAAACCGTTCCGCGCTAAACCGAAAACGTTCCAATTGTATCACCACCCATATGACGATTATTCGATATTATTTCAGCTTCATTTTGAAATCGATTTCTCCGTACTAGATTATAAATGTCAGCACATATGTTCCATAATCACCTCGCCCCGGCGTAGAATTTGTTTACTTTATTTGAAATTATGCTGCTTTATGACTTTTCTAACTAAACGTTTAATTTTTCGATTATCTTGTAATTACAAAAAATTTTAAAATATTGATAATAACACCTGAAAGTTTTTGGTAAGAATATTAAAAATAAATTTTGGGCTGAGGCTAGCGTACATGGTACATATACACTCAGGCTAAATTGTGTCATTTTTTACCATTACGCACACGTCAACAACACGTTAGCCAACCGTATAAACGTTAAGGCTAAATTCGGTGTTGAGTTGTCCGATTTCGTAAAAATAAATTTTTTGCAATCCGGCGTTTTTATAATTCGAAGGATTTTTATTAATTTAAAATGCAATTATTTACCGGTTTGTTTATATTTCTAACCGCCTATATCACTGGTACGTTATCGGCCATCGATGTATCAAACATCAATAAAAATGTTGAAAGGACTATCGATTTAACATCACAATTGGTTAAAATCAACTATAAAATCACATTGGAAAATTTCGATAAGAAATCTATTAATTCGTACACGTTTGTTGTACCGGAAGCGGAATATGATAAGTTATCGTTTATATCGTTGAAAGATTCTGGTAAGAAGGAATTAAAATTTACGGAAGAGAAAACGAGAAATGGAATAGTTTATACAGTGCCGATAGCCGGAACCCCGAATCCCATCATTTACGTCGAAACAGTATTCACGAAATCTATCCTGCCATATCCAACAGAAATTAGTCAAGCTGATCGTCAATTGGTTCGGTATTTTGGTAGCGCTTATCTCTACAGTCCGTATAAAACTCTTACGCAGAAAACAAGCGTTAAGTTGGGTACGAAAAATGTTGAAAGTTTTACCAATGTTAAACCGTCCGCCCAGTCTGATACAACAATTTCCTATGGACCATATGAGAATATCGAAGGTAAATATATTTTAAATTCTTAAATTAGTGTAAGTGCACTCGTGAAGTAGCAGAATTTCTCAGGAAGTTAGGTAGGAACGAAAGAGGTTAAGATTAGGTTTCGCTGATAACTAACAAATCAATCTTTCGTTAAACTAATCATATATTAAGCTTTTCATATTTTTCATCATATATCTCATATTTTCATATTTTAAGCTTTCACCACTGAAGAAATCGTTATTCATTTCGAAAATCACACACCATTTTTGACGGTAACTCGTTTGGAACGTGTTATCGAAGTATCGCATTGGGGTAATATAGCTGTTGAGGAAACAATTGATATGGTCCATTCGGGTGCATTACTTAAAGGTTCATTTTCCCGATACGATTTCCAAAAGGATGGTCGAAACCATCAACCATGCGTTAAATCATACAAAACTATTTTACCGGCTTCATCGACTGGAGTTTATTATCGGTAAGCAATTCGATTACCTGAAATATAATGGAATTGAGTAACTAACTTTCTGTTTATTTTTTGTAGAGATACGAATGGAAATATATCCACATCATCTATGAGGATGTTAAAGGATTCGGTTGAATTAGATTTGCGACCACGTTTCCCATTATTTGGTGGATGGCGTACCCATTACACGTTAGGATACAATGTACCAACATTTGAATATCTCCTAAACAATGGGGACAGTTACTTGTTGAAAATGCGAGTTATCGATCACATTTTCGATGATATGATTGTCGATGAATTGGTGGTGAAAATAATATTACCAGAAGGAAGTAAACATATAAAACTAATAACGCCATATTCAATCAATCGACAACCGGATTCATTACATTACACGTATTTGGATACATTTGGGCGACCGGTGATTACGTTTACAAAACGTAATTTGGTCGAGAATCATATAAATGACTTTAATTTAAAATATACGTTCCCGAAATTTTTGATGGTTCAGGAGCCACTACTTATTGTGGGCTTTTTATACATTCTATTTTTGTTAGTCATCATTTGGATGCGACTTGATTTTTCCATTACAAAGGAGAAAGAACATCAACACAGAGATTGAGTTAGTTTATAGTTTTTCTTTACTTTTCACATTTTCAAAATTTAACTATTGTTTCTATAGTCACGTTCCACAAATTGCTCGTTCGAATTCGATTAGTAAAATCCGGAAGAGTAGATTTAAATAGTTTGTTGAATTTATGAATAGAAATGATCACTAAGTTAATTAATTTCTATAATAATTGTACATTCCGGTAGTTACAATTTCGCTTTGTAAATTAATTTCGGAATAAATAAGATAAACAATAAAATATTCTATTTTTATTTTGTGATGTACCGGGTACCTAGTAATTAACCGGTAACCGGTAAAACTTACATTACCTGGATTCGGCTTAAAAATAAATAACCGGGTAATGAAATTATTTATAGTAGTCAGACATTTTATAAGGAAATGAAGATTCATAGTTAAGTAAATTTTATTTTGCTACATAAAAACAGCTTTACTTTCAGAACAGATTTTTAACTATTTTTACAACAGATACAGAAATGCAATATACATAATTTCAATAATCATATTCCTATATGCATATGTTAATGCATTATTTTCCTTACAAGGTATGTAAGGGCTTAATAAAATTGTCAAACTATATCTCTTAAGAGCTTTTCTCGATCCTTGTTTCTAGTTTACTTTGTCTTGCAAATGTTATTTCTTTTTAAACTATACATCTTTATTATATGAATTTTACATAATAAAACCAAATAATTAAGATAAAAAGTACCCGGTATCCGGTTCTTTTAGGAACCCGTACATCACAATTTTTAATTCATTTATTAATTTACGTACTGTGGAAATTCGTTGCATATGCATATCACAAGGTTAAAAACATAATGTATAAAATATAAACATAACAGTATAGAATGTTCTGTTTTTCCATAAATTATATACATTACTTATTTGGGAAAAAAATTCATGAAAAGCACTAAAAAAAACACGTAGTCCTTAACCTATTTCCCCCCTTAAACCAAAACGATTGAAATCGTTAAAAAGAGATACTCAAAGTTGATCAACCCATTAGCGCTGCACTCTTAAACATATTCTCACAAATGAAATTGAAGGAAATTACGATGTCCGAAGCTCCAACGAAGAAGGTATATTGCAGAACATTCAATTGTGATTTTTTCGGCTAAAGCATGAGTGGTAAAATAAAAGATATTAATTATCTAATCTAATATTCAAAGTGAAATAATTTTTATTTTTTATTCAAAAGTGAAATAGTTTTATTTTTGAATGCGTTGGAATGAATGGTTCTCATTTTTAAAATTAAATAAACCTAAAATATAAATGCATTTCAATTTCTTGTACGATTAAATATACAAAATAGCGGTCACATTTTCATTTATAACAATTAAAGCTTTTTATTTTTTGATTTGTTAAATTTAATTAAAATTAAAAAAAATGAAATATTAGTGTAAAACCAACGATTGTAATATTATTATACATTAGTTCATGACTATTAAATTTGATTAAATAGTCTAGAGATACAGACTATTTTGTTATGTACTAAAAAGCCTAGTATTTTTTATTTAATTTAGTACAAAATATTTTATTTTCATTATTCATTGGCATGTTTGAGAAGGAAATAATTAACTTTTATTTATTATTTTCAGTTAATCGAAAGATTCTTTAATTTTTATTACCCTAACCCAATGAGTATTTTTCATTATTCGAGAAAAGAATCGCTTCGATTTACTTGCAATTTGTTTTCAATTTAAAAATATATTTACATACGCTGATTTTTTACAGACGTTCAAATGTGTTTAGCTTAATACTGTGCAAAAATTGTACAACAAATGTAATTATGTCTTAAATTTGAGGGGCAGAACCCTTATTCCGAGATACCTATTCTCTAATTTTTCTCCTTTGAAATAATTAATTCTTTACAATTTTCATTTAATTCCATATTTTGCAAAGATTTTAAATTGATCGGATAGTCTATGCGATCACTATCGGGTAATGTGCATTCAATATTCTCTTCGGTAATTGTTGTTCGATCCATCGATTTTGGAGATGTTTCCGTTGAGTCTAACGGTAATGTAGATGGCCGAAGTAATCGATTATTAAATGGGAATGGTGGATTCTCCACTTGCGGTGTATGTACGGCAACTATTTCCGTTTGTGTGCCATTACTGTCTTTATATTCGGGACCATTAGGTGTTGGAAACGTTTTACGAATGTCTTGCGGCAAATTACAAAACACCGTTATGCAATTAATAATATCACGCATCGATCCTTGTAATTGTTGTACCTTAAATAATCAACAGAAAAAAGTCATTAAATATTTAAGACATAACGGGTCGGTCGGTATGGTAGGTAAAATTTACCTGATTCGTGAGCACAGAACATGTTTTAGCCAAATCCTGTACAACAGCCGTCGAATTGTTATCATTGCACAATGAATTGTTAGACAAATCGCCGGATGTGTTTGCAGATGTCGTTTGCATTGTTGATACTTTCTTCCACAATGCATTTATCGCTTGCATTTGTAATTGTTGAATTTTACGTTCATTTTCCAATGCAACTTTTGTCGTTTCCATGTCATTGCTTAATTTTCTAATTAATAAGGAAGAATGAAATCGATGTATAAATAATTAAATAAAATGTTATCTAAAGTTTAAATTACATAATATATTCCTGCGTCCGTTTTTTCTGTAAAATTGAAGCTAAATGCTCGTTACGTTTACGTGTACTGTAGCCTCGCCAAATCTTCTGTATCATAATTGCACACGATTCTGTACGTTTGTTTCCTCCAGCTACGTACGTATTGACGGCATCAATATGCTCCTTTTGTTCAAGGCATCTATAGAAATTATTTTATTCTATTAATTATACGCGTAAGTAATGAAACGCAGCTAAAATCTTGACTCATTTACCTTTGTGCTGCTTTATTTCGAATAGTTTTTAATTTATCAACATTTATGTTATCACTATCATCGTCAGAGCTTATAGCATATGCCGTGCTATCCGGTGATGTATTATTATTGACGACAATACTATTCACTGTACAGACAGTAGTTGGTATAGAATTATCAGTTGAATGAGAGTTTGCCCTTATAACGCTGTTGATATTATTTTTCCGAGCATGAGTAACTGGGGATTTGTCTGGTCGGCGAGACAATGAACTTCTGGCAACTTTTGGTGAATGATTTGGTTTTCCTTCTTAAATAAAAGTAAACAACGAAATTTATCTATAATTTTTTAATCAATTTAATAGTAGAAGAAATTCAGTTTATTTTTACCGATTTTAGACTTTGGTATTTTTACTGACGACGAATTTGTTGCAGACGGTATTCGTGCAACATTTGTTGGTGGACAATCGGGACTCATTAACGATTCTGGAACGGGTACCATTTTTGTAGCTGCTGCTAATGGACTGTTTTGCCGTTGCTGAGTAGCCAATTGTTCTATCGAAAACATTTCTCAATTAAAATAATAATAAAATATGTATGAAAAATTGATTTTAGAAAATTATCATTCCAAAATTCAATGAACTACCGTTAATTTGTGTAGTTGTCATGTTATTGCCCGTTATCGGCAGTGGTGGTTTTGTTACTTCCGTATGATTCAATCCTAATTTCGCTGTCCCATTACTACTTAATAATGTTGGATCTAGACTTTTACTCATTATATTATTTTCACGAACATTATCCATTAACGATGTAGACATTTGTAGAGATGTACTGTTACTTGCTGGAAAAAGAGAGGGGCCTCAAATCGATCAGTTACAATGAAATTAGTTAAATAATGATATTGATAACTATTACCTGTATCGTTTTGGGCTGAGAGTATTGAACAGGAAGATGTATTTCCGTGATAACTGCTTGACATAGAATCGGGTGACCCTTGACGACCAAGACGTGAAACTAACAAAAAATAATAAATAAAAAAATAACATAAAATATCAAATCTAGAATATTAATCCAATTAACTTGGAAATCTATTCAACATTCAATAGGTTGTCACAAAAATTCTTAGAAACATATGTATTGTAGAAGAGGCATGAAATTCTTTAATTATGCGTTCAGTTTTTTATCATGCTAATGTTTTTGATAGTTCTAATCATATCCGAATAAATGAATATATATATAGATATACTTAAGCCCTAAAAATCTGTCCTATTATTTATAGGTTGTGAAGTATTTTTGTGAAAGTATAATGTTGGTCGATATACCGCCATGTAAATATTAAGAGAATGTATTGTTTTTCATATTAACTACATAATATCATAATTAACAATAGAAACCCTTCAAATGATAATATCACATACTAACCCTAATACATAAAGTGCAAAATCGCTCGTTGATATAATTTTCACATCGAATATCACAAGGTGATCTCATTGGAGGAACCCTATCTGAACTAAACTGATAAAAATCAAGAATTTAGAACGGTAACTGTTAAATAGAGATGCAAAAGATTCGAGTACCAGGTACATTATACTCGTTACTTTTAGGATCCGAAAGTAACGAGTATTCATTTCTAGAAATACTC
>JANTOP010036893.1:0-25550 GCA_027564815.1 Symmerus nobilis | reverse complement strand
TCCAGACGATAAATAGGTGATCGACGGATCAATTCACCTGCTGACATCACAAAATCGCCCGTTCAATGACTCCACTTCTTTGGCTATATTATGTACAGATAATTTTTCTCCATTTTTATCTTGTTTTTATTTTCATTATCGAATTTTTCATTCAGAATTTACGATTACAATTTTTGGCGTAATTTTTTTTGCATGTTTTTTGTTCTTGTTAGTATATAGTACTTCGGGGTCTATGTACTAAATTTAGTAATAGATCTGGATGATGTCATTTTAATATGAGTTTTTATAAATAGATTTTTAATTTCAAATGAAGATAATAATCTAAATTACAAAAATATTTCTAATTCTTTAAATATCTTGCAGTTTATTGACATTTGCCCGAATAATTTTTTTTAGTATTTCGTGCGAAAATTTAATTATTCTCTTTATCGATGTGGTTTTTCCAATATAAAAGTTTGTTCACGTTTTTTCGTTAGATTAATGCCTGATGGACGGAATTACACATTTCAGGGGTGTCCAACTGTTTATCTGGGATCTGGGCCAGCTCATTCAGTGTTGGTTGTATACAGAACAGGACGAAGTGAAGGGAAATTTCGTTTTTACGGATGAAATAGTAAAAATAACTTAACAGGATTCTTTTCCCTTGTGGACTCATATGGATCAGCCTGATCATTAGCAAGACTTTTACTATTGTTGTTAATTATTCGAGATCAAAATTTTAAAATAAAGGGTAACCAATTTTGAGATAATATACTTTCTTTATATATTTTGATAGGAAATTTTCTTCATATAAAATGCATTGCAAATTGTGGTAAATTAAAATGATTAAAAAAATAATATCTCTTACGAAGGAACCTGCCCATTTAACTATATCACTACTTGGAAAATTCTTCTTTCATTCAAGACCAATAATAGGTTGCCAAACCTAGGGAATAGGACCAATCCCCAATTATATTATTATTCGGCTATTCGCATCCCATAGAAAAAATCGTATCGTTAAACAACTTTTTTCTATTACTCATTTACATTGCTAATATTTACGAGAGTTTCGTAAATATATTAAGAAATTGCATCTTATTTCTAAATGCAGTAGAATGACATAAAACCCTCAAGGAGTTATCTACCAAGTTATAATTTAAAATCCCAATTTTGACGATTATAATTTTCAGGACTGTTCTGACAGCGAAGAGATTTTTCCAAACATTTTCTTCAGGTCGGGGAAAACCTAATAACGCAGATATGTTCCCAAATGAATAAAGAAGAAATAGATTTTTCCAAATTTTTTTAAATAAATCCTCAAATTCTTTGTTCTGTAAATTACGTATAATTCTACTCGCATTTAATGATCTATTCTAGCGTCCAACTGACTTCAAAAATATATAGAAAAATCCACGAAATGACTACCATAAGCCTTGTTTTACGTCGGAAAATAAAGGAAAATATGTGACGGAAAATTTAGTGGATCAGGAAAAATTATCGGAAAATGAAATTCTTCCATTTTAATGAAATTCTTAAATTTTCACGAAATTTTCCTGATTTTCATGAAATTTCTAATTTGAAGAAATTTTCTAATTTTTCTAAGCTTGAAAATAATTGAAGACAAGCCGGGACAGTTGGGCATGAGTGGAACTTTAGAAAAATTCTGTAAAAACTGTTGGTTATATTTGGGATACAGGCAGGAAAAATCAGAACAAGTCGGTTAAATCCAAGGAAAGCCGGAAGAGTCGCTAAAAACTTCTCTACTACTTTTTCTCGACTCGCCCCGTTTCTACATGACTATTTTCCCGATTTTTTCCCAACTATCTCTACTTTTTGCATACAAATATGTTCATGTAAAATTAGGCCGTTAGATTTCATTACAATAATTTTTATTTATAAATTCAAAAAATTAAAATTTCTAAAAATAAAAATACTCCAGCGGTAAAGTATATAGTCCAAAACCGAGGAAAAAAAGCTGATTACTGGTCACCAAAGTTCAACGACACCCAATTTATTGCATTGCAAATTGCTTTCTTCATTTCTTTAATTCTTTTTTTTTTGGCATCGCAAATTTTATTGTTATTAGTTGCACTTGCATTTTGTCAACTTGCAATATTTGTTTTTTTTTGTTCATTATTATATACAAATTTTTTTTTCGAGTGTGCAAATTATTAAGGTGATTAAAGTGCAAACAAAATACTTTTGATGTTTTTTTTTTTATTGCATTTTATTTATTTATTTATCGCATATTATGGAGTGTGGTTAACAGCGGTTATTAGTCGGGAAATTATTATATTAAATTGTATAGAAAATAAGCGTGTAAAGAAATTGTACAGTAATCTTGTACATGGGGTAATTGGTCGAAAGCCTGTGACGTATTTTTCTCTTCTTCCGAACGTTGTTTTGTATTCTTGTTCCTATATAATAAATGACCGATAACAAGAGCCTGAGAGTTGTAAAAATTTGTAATTTAATTTGTCATAAATTCATGTTCATTTTTCATGGTTGATAACGCGATTATATACATAAGGTTAAATCAAGCAAAGAGAATCGCTTTGCTACTACTAGAACTAAAGATTATCCGATATTTGAATGAACCATTCATTATTCGATTATTCAAATTAAGTGTCAAGAAGATTGAGTTTATTAATAAATCTTCTTTTTATTACTTTTCGTCGGATTTAACTATAGCAACATTTTCAGATGATGAGATAATCTAAAGATATTTTATTGGTATAAAAGTAAAAAAAAAATGAGCAATAAAAATTATATTGACATGTGGTTCCGTGTTTATAAAAGCGTTTTCGCTATGAAATAATCGAAGAGGTTCATTAACCGACCCATATGGATGAGCCACGTCTTTCATTCTACATCACAATTTTTTTTTGCTTGGATTATTTTCGATTTTCGGGAGCAACGTTTTTTCTCTGTTTTTATTTACACAGAAAAAATATGGGAAATAAATTTTCTTCAATAAATATGTTTTCATTTGCAGCTTTTTTTTTTCCTTATCCCCGAAAATATATACTGAAACATGATTTTTTTTTAGCAGAAAATAAACAATACGGAAAATCAATAAAACTTTTTCTTAATGCGATTAAAATTGATCGTGTTTTTTCCTGTAAGATTGCAAATCTTTCAATATAAAAGCTGTATTTTAGGCCGCCTATGTTTTACGTTTTATTAATTTTACAGCTAGATTTTAATGGACTTTTTTCCAGACCGCATTGACCCCATAACAGAATATTTTTAGGAACTTTGTAAGGAAATTTGAACATTATTTGAACGTTCAAATTTTCTTCAATATAAGATTTGAATCTTACGATAATTTTTGAAAATGCTATAACCAATAAATTCGAACGATTTTCGTTCAAGATTTTTCAAAAAATTTGTAATCCAATAAACCCAAAATATTTCTAAATAATTGGCAGCAAGATTTTGTTAAGAAAATTTTTCTGAAAAAATCAACCCATCAGTTTTATACATTTTTTTTGATAGTTTCGTGGAAAATGTAAATTTTTAGAAAATTTAAGTATGGAATAGGAAAATCTGATTATGAGAAATGAGATCTAACGGTACAGGGAGAAAATCATAAAACAAACTTTTTTTAAAAATCAACCCTCTGATGGTTATGATTTCTCGGAAAATAAAATATAAATGAAAATTATGAAAATTTCAATACATTTTCTTTTATTTTTCAAAAAATCAAAAGTTTTGTTCGTTTTATGTTTTTTCTTTTTTAAAAGTGGCACGTCGTTAAACCCGGAATCTCGTACCAGACTGATATTTCAGGATTTTTCATTTCCCGACTTTAATTTGTCGTGACTGGAATTCCCGATAAAATGGTAAGGGGTGATTTTTCGGAAAGCTTTTGGCCAAAATTCACATTTCATTTAAATTTAATAAATTGGAAAATAATTTGATTCTAAATTATATAAATTTAATTTTAAGCTTTCGAGATGAGCTTTCGGACATTTTTAAGTTTTTGTTTGGTTAAAAAAATTGAAATTTCGTTAAAGAATCGTTAAATTTAATTTAAATCGTTAAATCGAATTTTTTTTATTGAAAACAAATTTTCATAATTTTATAATTGTGCGATAATTTAGTTACAAATTTTCAAAATTCCTAATTTCATTTACAATATAATAAAATTTCGTTCTGATCAATTCCCATCCCAAACCTCCCGATCATTTACGCATACCTCTTATTGAATTAGCTGCCTTTTTTTCCTGTTCCGCTGTTAATCCACCAATTCCTGATAATCCAACACCTAAACCACCATTCGTCGCAGCATGGATTTGTTGTGGCGGTGGTGATGTACTGTCGGCCGTTATCTCCGAACCAATCGAGCCCGATCTACAATTGCCAACACCAAAATGACCGTTCCCGGTCAATATACTATTCAATTTCGGTGTCGATCTAGCAAACAAATTCTGTTGTAGCGACTGGCTAACCGTACAATTTCGATTAAATGTTCTCGATATTGTTGTGTCGTCAGGCAATCGAATTGTACCGGTCGTAGTCGTACCGGTCAAATCATTCAATTGAATCTCTTTCACATCACTACTCGAACATTGACCGGTCGATTGGTTGGTTAGATTTGAACAGCGTAACGGCTGTGACAATGGTTGCGAGAAGGCGGCTCGTAATATATTCGATTGATGTTGTTGTTGCTGTTGTTGCTGTTGTTGTTGTTGTTGTTGGTGTTGTTGTTGCTGTTGGTGCCGTACCAAATGTGCGTTTAGATCATCCAGAAATAAACGGTTATTGTTCGCGTATTTTTGATAATCCGAAACGGAAATATTGGGATATTGATGATCGGACTGTGGTTGTGCCTTACACTTTTCACTCCAATTTTGTTGTAAAAAATCGGTAAAATCGTTATCCATTATTCATAGTTAATCATTTTATTCCCGAAGAAATAATCGACCGAATTAAGTTGGATAAATTAATCTAACGATTGGCTGGCAAATCATTTTAATTGCAAATAGAGAAATAATTTCCGAATGCAAAATCGTAATTATTTTTCAATATTAAAGTCCTGCTGATTTCGTTCCTTATTTTTTTTAATTGCACTTCTGTTAAAATGCCTTTGGAATTATTTTGTTAAGAAAAACTACTTCTGGCCAATCTATTATTTTTATTTTTTAATTATTTAGTTTTGAATTGTATAAAAATTAAAAAAAAAACATTTGAACAATGAAAACAAATACAGAAAAAATGTTCTTGTACAATTTTTTATGATTCCTCTCGGAATTGTTATTGTTTCGTAAAATGTGTATGGAAAATCCGGAAAAGTGCACTTATGTTTCTTTATTTTCAGTTAGTTAGTGTATTTTTGTATATGGGTATGGGTTAGCTATCACAATTTTTATTGATTTTTTCTTGCAGTTCTCTAGCAGTTCGTCAATTTGTCTCTTTTTGTTTTCATTTGCATACAATTTGAATATTTGAAACCAATAAAATTGTTCACCAAAATTTGTAGCAGAGATCGTCTGTAAAATAAAACTAAAAAACGAAAAAAGGATACACGGACTACGATAGAAATATAACAATTGGGAATAGGATGTGTATAATAGGCTAACCATTATATAAGGGACGTAACCATATAGAGAATAAGTTTATAGGTGTGGTCGATGAGGACTTTAATTTTCATACCGAGGGAGTGATATGAACAGGATTTCATAAGATAGTTAAACTGGAAGATTGCAATTAATTAAAAACAATTTACTGATAGACAATTTATCGAATAACAATTTATCGATCCGTTCCATACCCAAACTGAATTAGACCACTTTGCTTCCCATCTTGCACGGGAAAATATTGGGGATCGCAACTGCTATCTGATAGTGACACCGAGCCGGTTATTAATATGTTAAAACATTATAAATATAACTAATTTCTATATAATTATTCAAATATTTCGTTTATGTGAAATATTTGGTAGAAATCAAATTAATTAATTAGAAATGTTCAGAATTGTTAGTATTCTGTCAGAGATTTAGATTTATTTGTAAATACATATAGAAATTCGTAAGAAGTCATTGAGACATTTACAAAAATTTCACCCAAATTAACATCTAAATTGAATGAAATTAAGAGTACTAGCCACCTTTCTAATATTCTAATAAATAAAAGTTTTTAGAAAATCATTAAGGTCATTCCGCCGCCTATATGTAAAACCTTTGTTCGATTTTATTTCCTTATTATGTAGTCATTTACGCATTTCTACGTTTTTAATTAATTGCGAGAGAGAGTCACTCCTTTCAATCAATTTTTTTCCATCGTCTAGTAAATATTTACTCTACAATACTTAATTAGTATATAATCAAGAAAAAAAGGCGAGAAAAATGCGTAACCGAAAAATTCTCTTTTATTTGGAGTCGGCCGGGTTAATGTTCTCAAATAAATAATGTACAATTTTAATCAAATTTTTTCTTCTTCATTTTTACATAATATAACCGCATTTTCTTATGCCAATGGTATTATCAATAGACGATAAAAGAAATTTTTGTGTGATAATGAGTTAATATTACAATAAAAAAAAAATAATTTGGAGAGAAAGAGATATCTTTAAATAGAGTAATTAATTATTGAAGTTTTTCTTGCTTTTTTTTTGGGATAATAGACACCGTTTAATTTATATAGGAGCGATTTGAACAAGTAATTTGTTTTTATCAATTTGAGACAAGTTAAATGGCCGATAACAATAAAAAATCGAATTTCATTGTTTTACTTTCAGAGTTGATGGGTTAAGTATGGTGACCAGATTAATTTTATATAAATTTATAGCGAAATTGATTTTTTCCTCGATCTTTTGCATAACTGAAATTATCAAATCTGATTTCATACTAATTATAGAATCTAGTAGTCGCTAATTTCTTGAACATACTGTCTTTTTCAATTTTCGAGTCTCCAAAAATCGTAAATTCCGTTCGTTAAAAGAATTGTCCCTGGAAGGGGGTAGAAGATATCGATGCAAATCCGATACCATTCCATAGGGTGCGTGATAAAGACTACCTACTGAATGTGCCGAATTTCATATTTTTGAGTATTATAACACCCAAGTATTTACTTTCTACATATAATTACTGATGTAAAGAACCTCACATATTGCCCGAAAATGGCGCTGCTACAGCAGAAAGTGTTGCGAAAGATCACTATCAGCAATAATTGACTTTATTTTTGGCGTCAAGTTGATATTTTTCATACGGACGACCTTTGCTTGTAATTGGACAACGCTAAATTTCACATAAGTCCAGAAAATACCCGCCATGCTTCAGAAGTCTTATGATTTCATTGAAATCTAGTTAGTGAAAATTTATAAAAGTTTCCTATTAACGGGTTATGTACCCAAGAAGTTGGAGGAAAGTAAAGATGATATTCATACCCAAGGCAGGTAGTTCGGGTCACAACCTATCGAGAGACGTCCGTCCAATTAGTCTATCCTCTTTCCTACTGAAGACGTTGTAAGAACTGATAAATCTTCACATTATAAATATGCCCAGTATTAAATGTTTAAGCAGTGCACAACACTCTTCCGTGTAAGGTAATCCTTCCTCCATAAAGAGGGAGACCGTTATCTGCACATATAATGGTCTCCAGGGGAGTACCTCAGGGAGGAATTTTATCACCCCTCTTGTGGGTCTTACGTTTGACAACATTCTTGCATGCAAAACTACTCCCGACAATCAGTGAACTGCTTGAATCGCCGCTAAAAGACCTGACTCTATGGACAGACAAAAACACCGAAGTAACGTTTTTCACGATGATAAAGAAGATTTTAACTTTTGATCTACTGAACCTGAATAGAATACCATTTAAACTCATTACTGTGATGAAATATCTGGGGATCTTCTTAGATCCTAGAACTTCTATGGAAGTGAGAACGAAAAAAGCTACGCTTGTAAAAGCTATTCGGTAGAAAATGAGCGATCATCCTAAAAATACGGACATACGGCGCCCTCGTATGGTGAAATGTAACGGATATGAATTCATATCTACAAATGCTTACCAGGGTAAAAAGGTTACCCCACATAGACGTACGGGCGCGACTGGAAATCATCTTCCATTTGCTGCCGCTAAAGGTGTAGATTAAATATGTCGCCGGCAGAACTGTAACGCGACTGAGGAATCGAGGACATTCGGACGAACGGAATCTTGGCCATGGCAGTATATTCTGACAATTCGAAGGAATAGTTACTCTGACTGTATTACAAAATGTTACGATTTTGAGGGTCAATACGTCCTTCAGATCGTGCGATTCGAACTCTACTATGCCATATAACGGAATTCATGTCTTCACTGACGAATTGAAAACGAATAACGCTGCGGGAGCGGGGGTTTAAACGCAGATTTAAGAGCCCTATAGACTACCGGATGGTTACAGTGTCTTCCAAGCAGAAATTCTTGCTATAAAGAAAGCGACAGAATTGCTGAAAAGTAAGGAACTTCCTGATACCAGGATTATACTCTACGTAGACAGCCAAGCGACGACCATAAAATAAAGTGGGGTCTGATCTTGTTAATGACTGCCTGCTTGCTGTTAGACATAAAGTATGGAAAACATGCATCTGTGGGTAACGAAAGGTCAGATGAACTTGCTAGATTTGGCTCAACTATAAGTAAAGAGCTACCTGACCTAACTGTCACAATCCCAATCTTAAGAACTTAAGACTTAAAGACTTAGCCGTTGATCTCGCCAACGCAGCATGGAAAATCATCAGCATTTCTATGGCAGCTATGGCCTGAATGAACGGAACATAAAACACACCTCCTCTATCCAGAAACTAAACAGTTCGGTAACCTGACTATTGGCCGGCATTATTACCGGTCACTGTATCATTGGTATCATGGCCAACAGATCTGAAAAATGAAATCTGGTTGGTTTGTCGATTTTAGAAATTTATTGCAGATAACTTTTTAGTTTCTAGTTAATATTCTAAGACATATTTCGGCAATTTTTCCAAAGATCATCTTAATTTCGTGAAAATTGAAAAATTTCATTAAAAAATGTTAGTAAAATTGGACTATTTTCTGACTTTCGGAAAATAGAATAGCGTTCGATAAATTTTCAAAATTTGACGATCTTATTTTGATGAAATTTTTTCGATTGTGATAAATTTCTGCGATTTTAAGAAAATTTTCATGAAATTTTCCGATTTTACAATTTTTTGATTTTCCAAATTTTTCTCCAAAATTGTCATGACATTTTCCGATTTTTATTAAATTTTTCAATTTTCGTGAATATCCCTAATTTGCAAATGTAATGAATTTTCCTGATTTCATTCGAAAACTAACGAATTTCTCCCATTTTTATCGGCCCCAAGACCGATATTCTATCCAAATCTTAATTAATTATACGGTTAATTTTAGGGAAATTGGCTATCACTTGTCTACATTACTGATCTTTATTTGAACCATTTTAATTTTTGAAAACCTGCAGATTTTAATTTATTAAATAATCAGATAATTATTGTTTGTGGAAGAGGAAAAAAAAATCGAATGGTTAGCCTTATTATGCAAAATATTGAAAGGGAAATTGAGCTTTAATTCGGAAAATTAATTTTATAACTTTTGCTGTTTGTATTTTCTTAAATTATAAAAAAAAAATTATTTTTGATAAGAAAACAAAGTTAAATAATAGATAACCAAAAATTAAAAATAACCGTTTCATGAATCACAAAAACACCTCGTTCAATTAAATTGAAAATTTATAAATAAATTAATTAAAATAAATTAATTATTCGGAATTGTTTTAATTAATTATCGGAATTGCTAATTTCATTGCAATCCAAATCATCCCCCGTTCATATTTAACAATCTACCGGCACAAACTAAACCTAACCCAAGAAGAAAAAATTCGTTTAGCTTGGTTAAAAAAAAATCGTCAAAATTCACTTAATTTCGACTAATTTCTTGTAGTATTTGTGCGATACTATATGGAGACAAATTAAATAGCCAAAAAATAATAAAAAAAAGCGGCGATATTAAGTATTAATATCAATCACACATATTAATATAGATTTTATTTTGTTGTATATTTTTAATTTAATTTTTTATTTTTTTCCATTTACTCCTCCGGGCTAATATACGATGAGAAGTACTCCATAAGTCGTCTCTTCATTTCGTAGTGTATAGTAATGTCTTCTTTTTTTTTAGTAGAAATAATTTATTTATATGTAATTTGTGTGTACTTATAAATATTTTTATTATATTTATAATACCGAGCACACGATCGGCCGCGGTGTCAATGAACTAATTTTTTTTTTATTATTTTTTTTTCGTGTAAATACATAATAACTCACTCCTCTAAATGAATTAATATAAATATTATTTATTTAATTTTTCCATGTAGAAGTATTAAAATTATTAATATTAATTTAAATTCATTTTAATTGATAATTCTGAATTGATTTTTAAATCCGCAGAATGATGGAATTTTTTTTCTTTTTTTTTAATCGGAATTAGTTGGGTGCGAAAATTTATAAAAAAAAAATAATATTTCCCGGTTGAGATTATATTTCATAATTTTCCGGGTGGATTTTTTTAATTAGATTATTTACGATATTTTTTCTCTTCCTTTTTCAATATTAACTTTTCCAAAGAAAAACATAACATAAATCGATGGGTTAACCCGGTGGAATAAACCCGGTCCCGTTGAATATTTTCCATAAATTTTTCCAGAAAAAAAAGAAATTTTATTTAATAAAAACCAAAAATAAAAAAAATATAATAAATTAAATTTTCTTAAATATTTTATATTATTTTGTTTTTTTTTTGCTGAAACACGCACCGGGTTACCGTTTTTCAATTTACTGATCGGTATTTATAAACTGGGCAGATAGTACTCGTTTACATGAAAATTCCCTCACAATACAAGCAATACATTGACAAAATCTCAGAACATTTAGGAAAATCATGAATACAAAAAATGAAAAACTCTTTCGATTACACTTTTCCGTATGATTTTCATATATAAAGTTTTCTTCTCTCAAATTTTTCGCGTATCAGTGCAGCGAAGTGACTATTTTTGTACCATTACCAATACTGCTTCAAAGCTATGAAAAAGCCAACAGAAAAATATAATAATTGGATGGGAGAGAACAATTTTATTTACAAAGCTCTCTCAAAATATTGCTAAACGCTTTTATTAAGTTCATGGTATTTTGTGGGTGGATGGAAACGGCGATGTACGATGAACGTTTGCGTGGAAAATTCTTGTAATAAAAATCTGAGGTCATTATAAGGATGTAACGTTTGTTAGTCTAATCTGAAGGTTACAAACTTCGCCATTCGCTTTACAAAGGTTTAAAATATATCGAAGTTTTCAAAATACACAGACAGAATAACTACATCTGACTAGCGATAAATCCCAAAAAACATCTTGTAAAATCCCTTTATATACTTCGATAGATTTAAATCATAAGAATAAGAAGTTTAGGGAAATTTAGTGACTTTAGTCTTTAATTGATACATTTTGATCTTGACATTTTGATTTAATATAATTGAATGTTTAAAATTAGTTGTAAGAAATACCATCAGAACAATAGAAATATGTATATTCAAAATAATGGAATCCGACTGGTTAATAGTAGGTGAAATTAAGATACATATTTACATATTTTGTACAATGTACATTTAATACAACAACAATTACAACCTAACTTTAAACCTCCTGGGGCTCATTTAACGTCATCGCCTAATCGCTGTTTATTTGAGCTTGTGTTTGACACAATTCCTTCCCGTATTCCATTCCATTCCGTATTCCCTAAACCAGGAATAAATGCCTCAAGTTACCATCACTGCATCACTCTAATCTAAAAGATGTATTGTCGTGCGTTTTTCTGGACTGCCTGGACTTCTTTTCATATCCCTATTTCATTTTATTCTTTAGTTTTTATGCGCCAGTTTTGGTCAATTTTTGCGATTCGCCCAGTTCCAGTTGTTAAATAAAAGTTGCTACATCAGATAAAATGAATAAAAGAAATAATCAAAATAGATATGTGATTATGGTATCTCGAACCTTTTCAGCCACAGATAGAACAACTGATGCATCTACTTCACCATCTGGTAATTTATCTTATTTACCTCAAGTATCCGGTTTTAGAATCGCATCCCACCTTTTCATTTGTCTTCAAATTGAGTAGTAAAACATGTTTTAGAAACATTATTTAATTTTCAGATTTTGGGAATCTCCGAATCCATCAAAATATCCAATTCTTTATCAATTTATGTATTTTAAAGTAAATTTGTCTAATATTTATTAAGAATTTTTCCTGTGTGAAATTTCTGAGTGAAATATTTTGAGTGAAGATTTTAAGTGAAATCAAATTTTGTACCGAAATGATTTTCAAATAAGAAACTAGCTTTTCCTAATATTTTCATCGTTTCTGAATGTTCGTTTATTCAAATTAATGAAATTCTCCCCTAAAGGGTTGACTGGGGATTACCACCAACCAATAATTTTATTATAATTTCCCTTGCATATGGAAAAGCGCATGAATTTATTGGCTTTGGGTGCGGTGAATGAACACTAGTTTATTCTTATTTTCCCATTTCCCACACCCATCTACGCTTTTCCAATCATCCCGTTCATTGAACGATAATAAAAAAAAAAACGTACACTTTTCTATACAAGCGATTGTGTAATGCAATTAAAAATTAAGCTCATCCATCGATTTTAGTATGTGTGAGAGACAAGCAGTTTTGTTTGGAATTTGTTTTGTTATTATTGGCCTGATGAATTGATGAAAAATGTAAACAACAAACAAACACAATCGAACATCAAATTTAACATGCAGGAAAAGCTTTAAAGTTTCGAAAAAATCGATTTGTGGAGAGCGGTTTGTTTGGGGGATTTCTAAGTAAAAATAAATAAAATTATTCTAACGTTGCCACGGTAAAAATTGGGGATTGTTCAGAAAAATTGTTGGAATCTAGAAAAAATTTCTCAAATCTTTTTGAATTCTGGTTATATTTGCTAGATTTTAATTTATTTTTCTAAACAATAGTAAATTAGGATAACCGTGCCTCTGGCTCTAAGAATGGTACGAGCACGTGACATTTACGAAAAAATTTATGAAATGCATATTTGAATTAATGATACTAAAATACATTTTAGTTTTATTATTAAAAATTAAAGAAATAAAGCAGCGAATATAATTATAAATTGGATTGGATATAATGCATAACATGCACTTGTATGCGTTTTATGTAATAAATAATTAGCTTGGCATTGGCAGAATTCTCTATACTTTGCTCATTTTTTTTTAAATGAAAACGAAATTTATCTGCATTTAATTTTTGCAGAATAAAAGAAAATGAAAAATGCAACTCTTGAACTGTATGCATTTTGAATTGCAATTTATTTGTTGTAAAAGTGCAAGTTATACAATATTATATAATTTATTTAAAAATAAAATTGTAATTAAATTAATTTTACTGTTTAGGATCTGTAGACATGGCGGCATTAATGTGTAGATTTTTTACGACAATTTTTTGACAATATCAACCATTTCCAAACCCTCACTACCATCAAAGTATCGAATGTTATAAAATACATATTAGTGTTAACTGTTAAGTGCGGTTGCTCAAGTAAAATAATCTTATGGGTATGAAAAAATATTTTGAAATTGCTCCTGGCTAATGTAAAAATAAATTTTAAAATATAATTTTTATGAAAATTTGTACGACTTATTTTGGCCAAAATGAAAATTCTACGACTTATTTTTTATAATTCCCTGCATTCCTATGTTAATTTTATTATTAAAATAAAATTTTAAAATATTATTAAAATTAAAATTATTTGACGGCCTATTTTAATGACCTTCTTCCGGTTTACTTTAAATTCAAATTTTGCGAGTTTTTATGTAGGGGTAAAAAATACCCTAAGCGTTAGGCGCTGAGCACCCCTGATTTATATAATTAACAATTATTTTAATTTATATATTTATTCATTTAAAAAAAACGTTCTCGGTTTGACCTTCGATCCCTTAAATTCGTTTAATATTAAGCAGACTTTTGTTGCAATCAGCATCGCTGCAATTCGTTATTTGGTTATCTGGGATGACATTTATAGAGAGAACTCCAAATCAAATCAGGAGTGGGATCATATTCTGTGAACGGATGATACTGTTACCATCCTATAATTATCTAGAAAGTAAAAGTAAATCGACCAAAGATAATTTATAAATAAAATAATAAAAAAATAGTATGAATATCACAAGTGTAAAGCGAGTTCAAAAATCTGTTAATCAGCGCTAAGTATATCTACATCTGAAATTCTCCTGCTCGTATTTATTTGAGTCCACCTTAAGTATAACTTATATACCGTGAACAGGTTAAAGGTGCGTAATCGATAAAGCGTTTGTTTTGTTTACTTTCAATATTTTGACCCGCAGCTCTTGAAGAAAAAAGTTGAAAGGAAAAAAAAATAAGAAAATAATCGGTTCATCTACATCTTGTCAAAATATAGGCGACGCGAACATTATAACAAATGTGAGGGCGTCAAACCCGGCAATGAGATATACCGAGAAATAAATATACCGAAAAAGGTCAATGCCTATATGAACCAAACAAAAATACAAGAAAAAAAACCAATCATATGACGCGGTATCGTTGCGTATTTTTCGACCGCGCCAAAATCTATACGGGAAAATTATTGCTCATTTTCGGCCATATGTGATGAGACGAAAAAAAAAATGAAATTAATTCCCACAATCAAACCTTCTGTAAAAGATCTTAAAAAGAATTTCATCTTTTCTACAAAGGAAAGAAATCTCTTATTATTTCCCATGTGTGCGAGTTGAAACGAGGAAAGTCGTATTTTTTTTCTCGAGCCTCTGCAATCCATGTTTTCCCTGACATCATGGCAAAATATTCTTTCGAACGAAAAAAAAAACTAAATAATCTCCCACAACACAACCATAACAATAACATGATGAAATAACCGAAAAAAGCTGTTCAGGCCATTCAACTCCCAATTTAGTCGTTTTAAATACCAGAGTACCAAAACACCCGCAATTTATCCGAAAAAAAGTATTCAACACACAACCAATTTCGTGAATATTTTTTTTTTACAAATTTTCACACACTCATTTTTTTTTATATTCTGATTTTTATCATTATCGAACGAAAAAAAAATTATATTAATAATAAAAATATAAACAAATTTATTGTGTGATAACACAATCAAAATATGAGAGAGCCGTATCTTTAACGCATTAATACAAGGTTTTTGCACCCAAAAAAAATATATTCCTACAGCCAATTTCATAAGAGAGGAAGAAAAAAAAACATTTCCTTATGTATTATCAATATTACGCCTGCTTATCGGTTAATGGTCCCTTCTTAATACTTACCGTGGGGCAATATACTTTCCCATAATACCCTTTCTTGGATTTTGTGTCACTCAGCGACCGAATGTATAGTGGATAGTGGGAAGATAAATGAGGTAGTTAAGCTATCTCTCCCGAAAAGCGTTTAGAATATATTATTAGCGACGGTAGCTATAGAAATGGGGAAAGTCCACATAAATGAATCTATAAATATTCCCTGGCACAAGGGAAAACAGTATTAATTTAAAAATCCTTATATGGGATTTTTGTCGTATTAAATCCACTGATTATATTGATCTTAGCTTTAGAGATTAACCTGATAAGTATCTTCACTCCGGGCTACAATAATTAATTAAACATAAGGAATTTTTTATTAATGGAAACATAGGAGATTAAAAATAAATTTATGAATAATTCAATGTCAAGTTTAAGTGGAACTTTATGGCGAATTACTAATAATTCAAGTATTTCAATTGTTGAAATGTACTCCTGCAACCAATTTCAATAATTAAAAACCTTTTCTAAATTAATGTTGGTTAATCCAAATGTTTTTTAACGTTTATTAAAAGAATAGAAATTGTTTATAATCTCGCGAAAAGCTGGCCATAAGTCGAAACATAAAGTTTTTACGTTTTAAATATAGTTGAAGTGGTACCCCTAGTAGCCCTAAGAGCGTTTATTAAGCCGTTTTCTCCGTGTTCAGAATCATCAAGTTATTATTCGTTCATTATTCAAATTGAAAAACCCATCAGTTCTTAGTGGATTCCCAATTTAAAGTTTTCACTGAGTTCATTTAATTATTATTTAAATAAAAATTAAAATTTTAAGCGTATAAAATTTTATTCAATACTTAAAGCTTTCGCTGACCCATGTACGTTTATGTGGAACTTTTGATGGAACATTTAGGGTTCCAGTGTAGCAACATTATTTCGATGGCGAATAGGTGTCAATACGAATAAAATTATATCCCAAACTCAAAGCTTTATATGAGCTTTTAAACTTTGGTAGAGCTTTCGTAAAAGAATTTCAAATATGATTCAAATATATTTATTCGGACTAAAATAGGTTTGAAATTATAAAATTGTATTTAAAACTTATAGTTTACGCGGAGCTTTTGCCGTAGTAATTTAAGTTTTGTTGCAGGTAAATTATTTGGAAGGAAATTCGATTTCAATACAGATAAAATGACATTCCGACGTTTAAGCTTACTTTAAGCTTTGTGGAGCTTTTGTTGGAAAATTGAAAATTTGATTAAAACTTAATTATCTCTGCACATTTTTAAATTATTCAAAGTTTCTGGACAAATTCCAGATTTCATGTACGTCCAATAAATTGGATTGAAAATGAATATTTATTGAGGGCTCGGCGACTCAAATCGGACCTATAGGGCCCGTGAACATCTAAACCCGGCTCTGCGGTATCTCTTAATTTTTCATGGATTTTATTGGCGATAATGGAAGAAAGCGTGTACTTCTTCTGGTGGCCAGATAAAATCCAAAGAAATCTTAAAAATTATGTACTTACAATACTTACAAAATTACTTAACAAAGGGAGTAGATTAAGAACAATGGAATTGAACCAACAGTATAATATAGAACCAACAGTCCAAAATAATAAGATGGATTTAAAATGAATTTTAAAAAAGAGAAAGAATTATTAAATATAAAATAAAACTTCAAAACCATTTTTTGATATAATTCTTTATTCTTATTTTTTATATTTATTTTATTCGTATTACATCCGTTTTATGCTTTATTAGTAATAAACGAATTTCATATTCAGATTCAGATCTTATTATCGTACATTAATAAAGGATGTATACTCCGTTGAAATGCCTGTAATAAAGAGCCTGAAAATATTTTTTAAACCCGAATACAGCCTTTTCATGCATATTTCCCGTAACACAGTTGATAATTCAACAGAATTGTTGCCAATTAATATTCCTACTACAGGTAACTCATAATTCTCACAATTTTTATTTAATATGCGGCTATTTTTATAAATTAATTTATAAAATGAAAATAAATAAATAAATACAAATATAATCAGAATATTTAAACGCAACATAGCGAAAGTTACGCAATCGTATTTAATTTGATTGCGATAAAAATAATTTAAAAAAAACTATCAAACAATATAAACAAGTTATATGACATAAAACGAACAATATTACAAATAGAAAATTAAACAAATAAATTAAATGGTAAAATCAAAATAAATAAATTCATTGCGGTGACATTAAAACTTAAAATTAATATATTAGGAAATTTGGGGAGAAATTAAAATCAAATGGGAATTTAATTATATGGATTTTACCATTAGAGGGACTCAAAATTTTTATTTAAAATTTAATTTTTGACGATCACAATAATCCTATATCGGCTAACTAAAATTTATAATTCGCACTCGAATCAAATTCGTTTTCATTCCTAACGACTAACACAACACATGTAGAAATGTGTTAGAAACTTAGAAAAAATAAATAAATAATAGTAAGACTATACAAAATAAAATGATTTATGTGTAAATAGTTTACAAGGACATCCATTGATAATTTCATAGAATTAATTGAACATTTATCTATTTGATATTCAAATGGGTTTCCCTTCCATATATACCTAGTAGTCTACTCCATCTACCTATTTTAATCTTAATAGCGTAGCATGTAGAGAATTAAAAAAAATATTATTTAACACGAATATATTCAAAGTAGCAAGTTTAATAAGTTTTCTTCAGATTTTTCTAAGAAAATCTTTTCTTATAAAAAAAAGATAATTTTTTGACAAGACAAATTTTATTTGTGATATTTTTTTGGGGACAATACGGTAATTTTTTATGACTTAACTTCTCAACCAACCTTTACAGGTATTATCTAATTTTCTTATTATTTTTTTTTTCTTGTAACTATTTTCAATACTATTTAAGCGACGTATTTTTTTCTATATTTGTTTATTGCTGTTTTTTTTTGTCATACTTTTATGCAATACTGCAACGTAATGCAAAGCAATAGATGAATAATTGCTTAGAAAAAAAAATCGTTTGAATATCATTGAAGGAGTTCATTGATACTAAATCGTGCGAATATATAGTAGATATATTTAATAGCATACATATAATATTAAATTAGTATTAATATTTTTTTTTTATACTTTGTTGTATTTGAAAAATAAAAGTGAATAATATTCAAATATAAGCAAGCGCAAAAATCTGTAAATAATTTATTCGGATTTAATCGTACGTTCGTAGTTAATTAAAAAATATCTTTCTATTAAATATTTTAGGTAAGATATATATTACCTATTTATAGACAATATTCTGAATGATTAATAATTAGAAATAAATGGGAAAAATAATTTAATTAGTATTACGAGCTTCATTATTTTGTAACAACAAATTATTTTGAGATAAATTCAGTTTCATAATATACAATCGAAATTAGGTACATACTTAGATTTGATTAGTATCAGGATCGAGGAATTGAATATAGTATATATAGATTTTCTAGAAATAGCCAATAATTTGTACGAAGACTATAGTAGTTTCCTTAGTTATAAAGATAACATGATATTATATGGAGAGCTGAAGTAAACCGAACTATTTCCGATTTGCGATTTGGGTGAATTATTTTCTTGGATAAGCCGATGAGCTAATTGAAACTACTTTAACGGTATTATGATAAAAAATCAATAATAAAAACCTATTACAGACTTAACTTAGGAAAATTGATTGATTTTCAGGTATATCCATTTGTTAATCGCAAGATCAATTTTTAATTTCGAAATTTTATTAAGAAAACTTTGTCCAATTTGGATTCCATAAAACAGAAAAATTTCTAGGGTTACAGGAAACTGTTAACATACACTTTCACAACAAAAACACTTTTCTTCTTGTTTAGAAAGTTTGATCAAATCTTTGAATAAATATATTTTGAGCGAGTAAATTGCCTGTGCAATCCATCGGGTTTCCCTGTGTAATCCCCCTGAAGTTCTAAAGTATACCTCTTTCTGGCACTTCTTAAAAGAATATGATTGTGATCTAGTATAAACGTTCTTTGTAGACGTAAGTTGTAGCTTAGCTTCGAATTTTTGGTAAGAAAAACGAGAAAATTCACAACGGTTAATTTTTTGAGAAATTTTCTTAATAAAACTCTTCGTAAATAACTTACAAATATTTTCCTATCGATAGATAAGAAAATTTTTGAAAAAAAATGTCCTTAGAAATTTTTTATGAAAATTTTGATCAAAAATCAATCTTTTTTATTGAATGTTGTACAATTCGAATTTTAAGGGTATTTAAGCATATAAAGTTGGTATGTGACCATATAGTCTTTTATATTATAAAATAGTATTATAGACTAATATTTCTTGACTCCTACTTCTAAGTTATAATAATCATTAATAAACAGATAACTGATGAATTAATGCCACTGATAAAAATTGATAATTAAAATATGATAATTTCTCAAATTTTATACCTATCCATTCTATACAAGATTAGTCATACGTTTAGGTATCATTATTATCAAATTCTACTCTGATTAAAGGTCAATAAACAGAATATCTTTTATCGTACCCGAAATTTTTCGCTTCTTCACCCACACGTTTTTTATGCCACTTTTTTTTAATGATAAAAGATAAAAGACTTAGATAAATTCAGGTCCGCTTTAATACACAAGGCATTCATTAGAGATGTGAACTCCTGGATATTAGTTAGCTATTCGTTTTTCCTATCCTTAAATTTAAGTGATAAATATAATGAACCATTTGAAATGTTATCTCCTTAAATTTTTAATAATCTGATTCTCCGAGCTGTGGAGCTGATCAAAATACCAAAATAATTAATATTTTGAAAAAATAGTTGTAAATTTCGTTGACAGTTTTATACTTATATTCTGTATAATTTTTCTTGATTGTATACCTGGAACAACTAATAGAATTTATAGTTAAAATATACCAACAATTTCTATCTAAAAATAAAATTAGAAAATGAGAAAGATTTTCATGAATAAAAAGGATATTGAACTTTTCATATTGATTTATTACTCCACTCATTATAAACCCCTATGCTTGGTGAAATTGAAACTTTAATATAATTTATACAAGAATTAAAGTTCGTTTTCCAACTTTCCTTTCCCTTTTTTTTTTTTGGGCGGCTAAAGAAAGAAAAACTGGACATAATTTAACCGTCGTCTTTATAACCAAAAATAATTTGATAAGAAAATTTATTTAATGGCAATGGCCTCCAGAAAGGAAAAGCTCAACTTATTTTTGGGGTATTTGAAATTTTACAATGGGTCAAAGGTTGCGTGTCAAATAAAATTAAGGGTTTATTCACCCCTATTTAATGTATTCTGAAAATATTACCACACATATTTACTACCTATTTTTTTTTCTTTCGTAACTCCATTGAATATAAATTAAGTTGTGGTTGTGGAAATATAGTTTTTCGTCGTCGGAATAATTTTCTTTTTGTATGGGTTCGATGTCATCAGAATGTAGATTAATAATAATAAACATCGCTTTCACTTTCCATTTTGTATAATGAAATTGATAGTATTTTATCGAGAATTTTAAGCACTCTTTCAGCAGTTGGTTTAATTGCTAAATATCCTTTTCTTTTTTCGGAAAAGTACCACATACTAGAATTACTACAATAACCCTAAAGTATATTTCTTCACTTAAAAGTTATATCAATCGAATGATTTGCTTCGAACAAATTTCTTTTCGAACAAAAGGTTAACATACGAAAGGGACGAAATGCTTGGAGTTTAAATGAGATACATCTATCGAATTTTTCTTTTATTAATAATTCTGTAATTCTTTTGAAGCTCGTTTAATTTAATCGTAGTACTAAAAGTACTATATATTCATAAAAATAATTAAAATTTGATGATTCAAAGCTCTTTTGAAAACTTGCAGTTTCTAGTTTTTGAATCGTAATGTGTCGATATTTTCATTACTTCATCGACGTTATCCCCGATATAACTACTATCGACGTTTTCCCAACTTGTTCTGAGTTCTCCCATCTTTCCGAAGTTGTTCCACAGATTTCCGAATTTTTCTAAACGCTTTATGACTTTAATTAACAATTTTTTCCGATATCACTCAATTTTTCTAACTTTTTCCTTATTGTTGAGAAATCTGCTCCGATTTATGAATTTGGAAATTTTATAAAAAGGCAAATATAAAAAAAATTCATGAAAATTAAAAAATTTGACTGCAATGTCCCCAAAAAAAATTTGATTATGGAAAATTCAATGTCGTGAAATCGAAAGATGAAAAAATTGTTTAGCTAATATAAAAAATGAACGATTTTCATACTTAAATCGAAATAGCCAGGTTGTATTGTAAGTCAATAGAATCATTTTCTAATTCTATCGTTATTATCCTAATTGTTATTAGCAATTATTATGAATTGTCAACAGATCTTTAAATATGAAAAGCTTTTGAAAATAATAGATTTTCTGTTAGTAAATTATGACAACGAAACTAAACTAAACCTAACAGATATTTAAACTAAGCATTAGCGAATAAGAAATCACCATAAGAAAGATTAAATTGAATCCTAAAAAATAACATTTTTCGTTATTAAATTGCTCAATTATTTTTCGTCGATTTATCAATTAAATGTCTACATTACATTGAGTATATTACATACGAATATTTTGGATCGATTTAAAATTCGTTAAAAAAAAAAACTTTCACCCGTATACCCGGGTTTTGTATAATATTCGATATGCGTATGGATCGAGCTATCTGAAAGAAAAACCACCAACTTGTAAAAGTACAATATAATGTGAAGTAATATAAACAACTCTTTAGAAAATTGCATAATCTCCTAAAAAAACAGCCACAATTCATTAAAAAAATTGATTAAAAAAATAAATAAATAAAAAAGATTATACAATATTTTTTATTTTTGAAAAGTTTTTTAGGTTTTTTTTTTGATCACGAGTTTATTTAGATAAAATAATACAATCTCTTATTTTCGGGATGTAATTTTCGGACCGGTTAATTTAATGAGGTAACTCATTAAATAACTGTAGGATTATCAGAATTAATTTAATAAAATTTCCAAATATCGTTCCTTTTCTGATGAACAGACAGACTGGTAATTTTCTTTTTCATTAATACTTTCATTACTTGATTCTTGGAAGAAAAATTTTATAATCAGGTAATGATTTATGGGAAAATTGCATGCAATATTTAAATGAAATTTTCATTAAAATGCCAAACATTCGTATAAAAATATCACATACTTTATGTCGCCGTGTAAATGAAATGGCCCAAGAAATTCTTCATTTTTTTCAGCCGTTCCCTTTACTTACATTTAATTAAAAACAATTTACACATCAAGAAAAGAATTCGGGGGGCAAAGCAATTTTCTTTTTCTTAAACAGATTTAATTTCACATTAAAAGTAATGCATACTGGAATTGAATATATAGATATAGTGCATACCGATTAGACATAAATATATGCATTTGAACGGATTTCTGTAAAGGAAAAAAATTTTTGGTATAATTTGCGTCATGTTATCCGCATCCAACGCATAAAAAAATTGGTCTTTAAAAAAAAAATATCGTCATAAATTTTTATCGTCCGTATAGAAATAAATTGCATCAGGCGGGTGCAACACCGACCGAAATGCATTTTTATATTTTTTGTCTCTCGTCGCAAGAAGATTGATGCACATAAACAGGTTTTAAAAAATTTATTTTTAATTCTACATGTCATAAAACAATTTATGCATTAAAATTGTTTGGTTTGTACGTAATATGTGCGAAAATACATCTAAATTATAGAAAATTAAATGTGTAATTAAATTGAGCGACGCGACATTTAGTATTTTTTTTATCTATTAAATGCGATAAGCAAATTAAAAACTGGGTTAATTTAATTATTAAACAGCAAATAAGGAACTTTGAAAGAAAAAGCGATGAAGATAGTATATATTCTTTACATTAAATAATAAGACATTTTAATATTTTATAAAATAAATAAGAGTAATAAATTTAGCAAATACTTCCTAAGTATCCGATAATTTAATTTAATTAATTACCAATTAAGGAATCGAACTGGACCTTCTATTTCTTGGAAGGAAATTTAATTAGCTTAGTGCTTCAAAACTATTTTTAATATGCAGATGAAAATGATCGATTCTGATTTTCTTTACACGAAATTTAAATTCCCAAGGGCGAAAAATAACAAGTTTATGTTTCTCAGCCGGCGAATATAAATTAATTAAAAAAAATCTATAAATAGACGGACATTTTAAAAATGAACATAAAAGATTAAAAAATGTTTAAAACATTTCAGTATATTCAATTTAAACAAAAAAAATGTTAGTTAATTGATTGATATTAAATTTAATGTGAATTATTTTGTATACATGGATGTGCTAATGTATTATACACTAAAACATATATTTAATATATAGTTAGTAGAGTATAATAATTAATAAAACAGTAACAGTCAGAAAATTGTTTCATTTTTCATCCGACTAGAAAATTTATCGCCAGTCTTTTCTGCTTGTAGAGAGTATACTTAAAATCAAATTGATTTAAATTAGGTTGATTATTTGAAAAAATTGTCTTACTAAAATCTCTTCAAAAATTACTTAGAAATAATTTGCCATCATTAGATTAACAAATTGTTGGAATTCATTCAAAATTTGAACGAATTCATTGTATTTTCACATTGCGATTTAAGCCGGGTTTTTAAAAACTGAATTTGTTAGCCAACCTCTAATGGTTTTAATTTTATCAGATAAAGAATTTCATTCTTTTAATGAATCACTTTTGAAATTTAAAAAAAATGTAAATTTCATTGAAATTATTTCGATTTTTATAGAAAATGTACATTTCTCTCGTTACCTCCCGATATCTCCAAAACCATTCCCACGAAATGATTATTTAATGATATTAATCCCGTAACCTTACAGGATTATTTCCTTTTGAGTCAGATTACCCCAATCCCAAACAAATTTATTTCGATTTTTTTTTAAAATCGTACTTAGGAAAAACCAAATAAATAAATAAATAGAAATATATAAAAACCAATGCAAAGAGTAAGTTTATTGACAGATAAGTAATTTGAAATTTTTCAATAAAACCTTATTGAAATATTATTTCAAAACATTAACATTACTTAATTTTAATCTGTTTTTTTACTTTATTCACTAAATTTAAAATTTGAAAAGGTCGATGAAATGTTAAAAGGTCAATAAAAGCTTATAATTTTATATGTAATTCAATTCGTTTTTAAATCTATTTTCTATCCAAATGTTTTTATTAACATCATTTAGGAGGTAAGCTTTACAAAAGCTTACTGAATAATCGAAAAGGTCACTGAAAGCTTTTAATTAAAATTAATGTGGATTAATGTTTTTGTAATCTATTTTCTACCCGATTAATTAAATGTGAGACAAATTGAAAATTGTCCTTTAAAAGCTCTACGAAAACTTAAAAGCTCAAAGAAAGCTAACACTTTTAGATATAATTTTTTACTTTTGGAAATCTATTTTCTATCCGAATAATAAAATCTGAATCTAATTTGAAACTGTCCGTGAAAAGCTCGACGAAACTTAAAAGCTCAAAGAAAGCTAACACTTTTAAATATAATTTTATACCTTTTGAAATCTATTTTCCATTCGATTAATTAAATTTGAATCAAATTTGAAATTTTTCTTGAAATGCTCGGCGAAAATTTAAAAGCTCAAGGAAAGCTTTAAGTTTAAAATATTATTGTATACGTTTCGAAATCTATTTTCTATCCCTTTCATTTATTCAGATTGAAATTTAAGCTTAATAAAAGTCGCTAAAACCAATCGAAAACTTTGAACTCAAATATGTTTCTTATGATTCCCTTCCCCCATTGTAACTAACAGCATAAAGATGGATCCATAAACTATCCATCCGGTGAATACGGCACTTGCGGCCTTACGTAGCATTTTTCGTTGCCAATTTTGTCCTGTTCCTTTCTGACTTATTTTAAATATAGCCGAGCCTCCCTAAATTCTAAAGTGGCATTGCCCCTTAAGGCCGGTTACTTTTATATAAACGTTAACAATTCGTCATCAAATGTCGTACCGTCGGTCTTAAATTAAAACAAAAGTTAAAGAGTGACCCCAAAAACGGCCTGTTTTTTAGCCCTCCCATTGGTATCCCAATTGGGTCTGATCATAAGCCTGAGTCATAAGCTATTGTTTGTGAAGGTTTGGAGTTGAGCATATT
>JANTOP010036882.1:0-11045 GCA_027564815.1 Symmerus nobilis | reverse complement strand
ATTTATTGCCTATAAACAATGCAACGTTGCATTTTGAAATTTTATATCGGGGTTGCCAATTGTAAATAATGGCCCTATATTTATATGACTATATTAGCAATGGGTATTTTGCCCATTTTTATATTAGCAATTTTTTATTTCAAATTCAATATTTAATTAATTATTCTTATACATATAATATAAATATTAAAACATATTAATAATTATTCCTGTTCCGACAAAATAAAATTGATAGGTTTAGTTAGTAGTCAAAAAATCGTATCCTGAATTTAGATCAAAAATTCAGTGAAAACGATTTGATTGACTTTCTATTATATTCTGGACCGTTAAGAAGAAATACAAATTTTTCAAAATATTTTCTTCGACACGGGAAAAATGTAATGAAGCAGAATTGCCCTCAAATGAATAATGAACTAACTAATTTCTAAAAAATTTTACACAATTACCCTGTAATTTTGTTGGAAATATTACTTTGGATTAATTCAAAGGTTGGATTAATCTGTTGGATTTCATAATTTTTAAAAACAGTCCCGAAGAAAATCAAATTTTCCGGAAAATTTTGTTTGAAACTCGGGAAATTGAATCATAGGCTTTCATTCCATCGTACGTAAGGTACAGATTTTATACTGGACATTTTCCGGAAAAATTTACTATTACGATTTTATTCAGGGATATTTTGGGATAGGCGGGCAAATGAAAGTGACGACAATGTTAAAATTCTGACTTTGTTGCTTCGGAAAAAATTTTATTAAATAAATTTGTTGTTAAAAAAACACAAAACTTTCAAGAATTTGTTTTTTTTTTCAATAAAATCGTTTTTCTGATAAAATAAAAAAAAAAAAAAAATGGACGGACTTGTTGAATTTGACGTGACCATCCGACATCACGCGGTTAGTGTTCGACAATGAGGCGATCGAAAATTATTATTTTCCCATCAATTAATTCAATCATTATTCAAATATTTCCCAGCCCGATATTTAAATTCAATCATTAATAATATATTTCCCTTCCAAATAGTCTAGACTCTAGACTAGAGCCAGCGCCATTTTTGGTAGATCCCTGGTACATCGAGATTGTGGATACGTAATATTATTTCTGTAACATGAATCTCCTATACAAAACAAATACTTCTTAATAAATTCATTATATAGATATTTTATTCTCCTCATTTTTCAATATATTTTCCAATCAAACCATTCATCCTTCCAAGAGGACTGATGTCCATCAGGATGCGCGACATACCACCTAGAAGGAAGGAAATAAAAAAATTAAATAAGACAAACCATTTTGTAACAATTTTTTTATCCTTCAACTTTAACATATCTAATGGAATTTATGTTGAATTTTTTTGTATATCCTTTTACATCCTTGACTATGCGACATTAACATGAAATTGTGGAATATTCTATAGGACGTTTAGGATATCCATGTCTCCACCAATATCATTTAGATTGAAAACGTGATACTCAAGTTACTGGCGTTCTACTTAAAAATAAATGCACAATTTACCGAAAATGTAAATATTAGGTGCATAGGAATAGTCGTACAGCATTATGCTAGATTTTACGGGAAAAGCACAAGAGATCAAATTTAAGAAAAATGTTATAAATGTTTTTTGTAGGCAATTTTGAGAGCTACGAAAACAACGTTTTTACAAATATTCAGCTTTCTGCCACTTATTTCATAGAAAGGTCTAATTTCCCTGGACTATAATACATAAAAAAAATTATCTTACCACCTGAGTTAGACGAAAATTGTTACTTCACGTTTAGGATAATGTTTCTTCAAAGCATACCCAAAGAAATTATTTGCGGCAAATCGCTGTTTGTATTAGGCTCTATCGAGATATATTGATAAATAATATTAGGCAATAAGTTTTTTTTATGTATTCAGGAAATTTTCGGAAAATCGGTATAAAAGTTTACAATTATAGCTTTTACATAAATATGTTCTGTAACATTTCAACTTGATATGAATTATCGTCGAACTGAGAAAAATAAACATAATTTAAATGCAATTTCTGTAAGGAATTTAGAAAGGATATATGAATTGCAAAAAAAAGAGGAAATGTATGAATATTTTCCTTAAGAGTTCACCTGGATGCATTCAAATCGATAAATAAAATTCTTACACATAACATTACTTCATTCCGACCTCTTTTTTTTACTAGAAAACAAGTAAACATGTTAAGTTAAACCCTTCTATTTGTTTGAAGATATTTTATTTATCTTTATTTTAAATGCCCCCACCGGCAATAAAGGATAGATATGAAAAGAAAATAGTACAAGAAACAGGTATTCCTATTTAAATAAAATATTTTCAAATGAAATCTCTTTATTCATTGGATGAGCATCAGTGGTCTACGTAAATCAATCTTAGAAAATTTAAAAATTTCGAAAACATACTTTTACCTCTCTGACAGGTTACGTAGTAAATTTTAATATACTGCAGGATGTACTCGTAATACATATAAAATATTCATTCACCGTTCACTTCTCATCTCATTGGACCGAGAAAAAATCGGAGAAAATTGTAAACAAAATAAATGAAGCGAGTTATTATTTTCAATTTAAATTCCGTGATGTAAATAAAACGAAGAATAAATTGTAGAGGTAGAGGAGAATCATCCTCGCACTCTGTTGTATTATCTTTATTTTCCATTTTATTATTTTAAATCTAAATCAAAATCACCTTGCAACTATTTATTCGAAAGCTTTGTAGATGGCATTGTATTTTTTTTTAGAAATCAAAAGGACTGTAAAGAAATGTATTATTAAATTTTATTTATGAACCATCAGTCAACCAACTTGATGCAATTTCCATCATCCTTATTTATTTAACTATATACCGCACACATTTAAATTACAGAGTGATAATAACTATAATTGAATGTTAGATAATAATTACATAATTAATAATTATCATTTAATTAATGTCAGAAAATAGAACCATTGGAGACCGCTTAGTCCATTATGGTATGATTAAAGGGAGGTATTATAATAATGCAATATAATCAACCCCCATCTAAATATTTGAAAATATCCTACACATTATCTTAAAAATATTCAGAATCGTTTGTTTCATATTTGGTAAATTCATGTTTTCCATAATTTGCACAATGGTTTTAGGTTCATTTCCCAATTGGGGCAATAACGTAGAATCGATGTGAGAACCGTAAAATGTAATTTTATATGCAGAACAAATAGTATAGATCCAGACCATCAAAGTAGGTTACCAGTTAGTAAGTACAGTAGTTAAAATGTTATTAAAGACCAATTAGCCTAATTATTGTCGTCTATTCATCATCATAACCAATTAATATCATAATTTTTATGTTCATACCAATAAAAACACAATTTGTCTTTGCTATTGACCCAAAAAGAAATATGAGTTATCTCAGTACACAAATGCTGATCGTATATTATTAATTATAATCGTTTCAATAATAACAAAACAGATATATATTTACTTGTATGATAAGAAATGAGGCGAAATGATGAATCGAACCAATAAGCCAATATTATAATTCGAATTTAGTTTTAATTAAATGAATAGAAAACATAGAAATAGCAAATTTGCTACGCGAACCGTGAATACGTGTTTTTCTTTTCAGTAAAATTATCCAAATAGAAAAATTATTATCCCTGAGTTTCCACGATATTTTAATTAAAAAAAATATAAATTAAAATATGTATTGAATATAAATACATAATACAATATTGGAATTAAGAGTATCAATACGCTCTCATCACGTTCAAATAATTTCAAACAAAATATAATATAAAAAAATGTCCAATATAATATAAAAATATTAATCCAACTGTATTGCGAAAAAATTGTCTAGTAATCTCAATGGATATGGTTTTTGCACAACAAACCAACAACAATTCCTGTAACAATTTGAAATTTAGATAACAGATTTTATAAAATATAATGTAACTTAAATATGTATTATCAAGATTTTATAAAACACACTGGTATGTACTGACATGCAATAAATATTTCCAATTACAATATCCCAAGTAATCCAAATATTTTTTTTTATTTAAATATCCTTTAAAAAACATAGATAGATGACTTAAAGTAGGCATATGAGGAATTTTCCGGTTCATATCTCGTTCCAACATCTAACAACCCCCCGCTTATTATATGTGATGTCCCATAGGAAAAGGGACCTTATCTTCCAGAACCAAAATCGGTTTCTTGCATTTCCTAAAATTACACATTATTCTCAATAAAAGGACACCTCAATCACCAGAAAATTCCAAAAATTGGCAGAGTTATAGCATTTTGAAATTGTAGTATGAAAATTCCAAGTTTTGAGATATCGATGTTCAAAGTTTGACAATTTTTACAATGTTTCCTGACATATGACGAACGAGTTAAGAAACGCACGTCACCATTTCTTATAGGATTTTTTGTGTAGATTTCAAATCTGTAAAGAAAATCAATCTAACGGTCGTTGTTTTATTGCCATAATAAAAAAAACTGAAAAGTGGACCTGGAAAACTGCAATTCTTCATAAGGGACCTTATCTTCCTATATGAAATACATGGTGGAAGTTCAGGTCCCTTTCCCTGATTGCTTAAGTATGAATTAAATTAATTACAAATCTATGTAAAAAATTTAGTTTTAATTAATATTAACAAATAATTAACATTTGTATATATCAAATTGAGGTAGAGACTTGGGAAATCCCTTTTTTTTGGTATTTCTTGAATTAATAATTGACCTAATATCGATTGTATAATGCACAGAACATGTCTGGACAGTGTAATCGACCTAAACATTAAAACCGATAAAATTTGCCCATCAAACGCTTATTTTTAGCTCTACTGAAAAATTTGTTTAGGAAGATAAGGTCCGTTTTCCTATAGAATATCACATGTATTTTTATAATCACGTTTGTTAAAACAAATTTTAAATGAATACAATTTTAAATAATAACGGATATATTATTTTCAAAATATTATTGGTATATATTTAATAAAATATTTACTAACAAATGAAATATTGGCAAGCATATTACTTACAATTAGTACCAGTGGCGTGCGGTCAAAATCACCATGAGGTGTGCAGAAGTAATGACCTTATCAAATGTCCGTTGGTTATTTGAAAAATTCAGATTTATAATTTAGATAATCATCGGACCAACGGATGATATAAAAAAAACAGCAGCAAAATCGGTAGTTTTCAGGAAAATGAGAAAATCAATACTTTAAGATCAGAATGTCACTTCCCAACTTATATGGTTAAAATCCCCTTAAAATTTGACTTGAAAAAAATTCTTGAAATTTGTGCATTTTTACGGACATTTTTTTTTTTTTTAATTTTTTAATTTATGTAATAATGGCAGATTATTTCTAAGTAATTCTGAACAATTTTTTTTATAAAAAATTAACATTTCTGATATAATTTCATTTTTTTTCCAAAATTTGTCTGTCAATTTTTTGGGAAACTTAATTTTCCCGGAAATTTTCTTAAGTAATCGGAAAACCTACTTACGTGGCAATAAACCAAACGGTCCAATGAGAGTATTGTGGAACAAACATTTTTAAGGAAGTCACCCCCTGATTTTAGAGGTGTCGATATAAGTAGTACATCAATAAAACGGTGACTTTTAAGGAAAACTGTTATAATTTCTCGAAAAATTTAAATTTTAAAAATTCAAAATCGGATCGAATTAGGGGATAATCAGAGTGATCTATCAATGCGAAGGGTTCTCTACGAAATTATGTGATTGATATCCAAAAGAAAGCTACTTTTCAAAATTTACTATGAAATTGAACAATTTGTGTTCAAATATCTAAGAGAATTTGTTTTTTTCAAAAATTTTCTAATCTAATGATGGCAAATCATTTCTAAGTCATTTCCGAAGAGTTTTTTTTTATTAACAAAATTTTCTTTAACAAATCACCGGTTTTGAAATTTATTTTATTTTGGACAAAAATCGAACTTCTGACACTCTTGTGGAAAAATAAAATTTACTGGAAATTTTCTTAAGGAACCCGAAAAAATGATTATGGGAAATTAAGCCAAAGGCTTCATTGAGGAAACTGTAAAACAAACTTTTTTTTTAAAAACAATCCCCTGATTTTATAGCAATGGTCGTTATTCCCCGAATTTGCTAATTTTCTACAGCTTTTTCGAATAAATTAAATCGTAATTTATGAGACTCTTTCTCAACCAATTTTCAGAGAGAGAAGTTTTTCAATTATTTTTAAAATCAATTTTAGGAAGATTCTAAAATCTTGGTTCAATATTTAACCATTAATTAAAAAATATTATAAAGGGAAATTTTTGATAAATTAACTCGAATTTTGTTTAGCGTTTATAATGGCGAAAATATAAAAAAAAATTGTTACTTTCTGAGGAAATATCTGTACTTCCGATCTGATAAATATATTTTTTATCTGGCTTGGCCATATATGAGAATATGTGGTCTGCGCCTTCTGCTTATTAGACTGCACGTGATTTTATTGAATTAAATAATTTTTGGAACTGGAACTGGTGAGAGGTTGTGATCCAAAAAAAAAAAAAAATTAAGAAAATCGTATAATCAACCGATCTTATCGAAGGGTGTTTTTTTTGTTATTTCGTTTATCATTTACGTATAAATATACTACATAATTAATTATCAGAATTTATAAAATTCGTTCATTTAGTAATTAGTGAGTTAGCCTATGCACGGGTTTTATGGACTAAATAAACATAAAATAATTCTTCTGTAAAACATTCAATGCAATGAAGTTTCTATGGAAAAAATCTATTTGCATATTGAAACTAATGAAAATAATAAATTACATCAGAGTGCATAATGAAATATTTATTCAGATTATGTATTTAAGTATATTTTTTTCGTTATGTTGAGTCCAGTGTTTATATGTTTTTTATGCAACATGCACCTTATTTAGGTCACAAAAATGTCTTTATTATACTATAATATGTATATATATATATATGCAAATAAATCAACCTGCCTTTACGTAGGGCCTTTATCTAGACAAATATCATGAAAATATAATTTATTTGAACTTTTGCTGTTATTAATTATTAACATTCCGCCTTACAGTTCGATTGCATCTTGAGTCTTGAATTATTTACCATCTAATCCATATCAATATGAATCTCTCTTAATTTACAGAGTAATTTAATTAGTTTAATTTAGAAAATTAAATCTTATCTTCAAAATGATTTTCTGGGAAAGTCCAAGATTAAAATTTGGTATACCCTGTGTATAACCATGAAATGTAGTAATTATTATCATAATTTATTTATAATTTATGACATAAATTCAAATATTGGTTTGGGTTTCAAGAGGATGAATATACCAATGGGAATAATTGGATGCAATCTTTTAATATTTTATTCAATCAAATCAAGAATGTAGCGACATGTTTATGAAGCACAAATTGAACAATAGCTTTAATTAAAACCGATTAGAATAAATTATTATCATCGTCACGTATATCTGAAGCAGTTCAAACTCCAACATCCAACTCACAATCAGCCATTCGGTTTTCATCACTATAGAACAATCATTGCATTTTATAAACCCCTTTCTGTTTTATGGCCTTCTGGTATATGATGGGTATCATACATTTTTTAGAATGGGTGCAGGAGGGGGGCATATGAGCACAGAATGATTTATATATGGGATAGGCGGTTTGTGTCCTTTGGGTGGTTTTATAGAAAATAATTCAATGTTATATATAAAATTAGATACTCAACGCCACCGGTTTTAAATGGAGTGATGATGAGAACATATAAATGTGTAATTAATTTGAATTTATCTCACCATTTTCATACTGACCATTCCCATCATCCAATCTAACTTATACCCATTTATCCTGTTTCGGAATGTTAATACATACCAACTTTATATTGCGTTATTACATTTTAATTTTAATTCGACAAAAAAATATACCGGACAAATAGTTTTCCAAATTTAGTAGCTAATATTAACTAAAATAATTTCAGTATTACCTTGATATCTCAAATAATGTTGGCAAATGCTGGTGAAAACTGAAAGAAGTTTATACTCGAGAAAACCATTGCATCCCCAGGGAGATTTTCATAATATTTATATACTACAGCTTCAACTAAGGCGCTTAGACAACAGTCTAACTTTGTGGTGCATAAAATTATACATGTATATCTGATAATATCCATTCAGTAATAGCAGAAAATATAACCACGTTTTAACAATATTGTCACGAACTGTAGGATACTTAGATTAGTTAGAATATATAGTCTGGGATTGGCAAACAATTTACCCTAAACTGTCTGGTAATGTGGCTGCTTTCATATGTTTGTTTTCAAAATATTATAATAAAAACAAGGAGAATTATAGAACCACTTCCTTTTTTTAGTTTCTATCTCGATTACACAGAAACCTCTTTTTGTGCGGTCTATTTTTGCACGATTTCTTTTTATGTCGCATATGTACACGTTTTTTGTTTTAATAAAAATGTTCAATAAATATAATAATAAGAATAAAGAAAATAATAAATTTACAGGTTTTCCTCCGCCAAAAAGCGGTTTATGTGTACAGAAAGTCCATTCCCTGGACGTTGGGGATGAACGATAAATAAGATGAAAAAGATGTTAATCCAGAATTGTACAAATACAATGAAATTGTTGGACAGACATGAAATAGTTTATATTCTCAACGTTTCAATGATTTTCCTTCAAAAACATTTCTTAACTTTTTCTCCAAAAACATACTGTTTCAAATTAAAGTTTAATTAACAAACAATGTTTAAATGTGTAGAGCTAAAACGAGTCCTTATCATATTATATTATAATAATTATACTTAATTTAAATTATATAGAATATATTGTATTATAGGATAGGTTGTTCTGAAAAATATTTAACATTATATATGCCAAACAGAAACATGAAATAAAACTCAGAGTCGTTAAGTGTCGACCTATTTTGGTCAGAAAATATATCAGAGAAGAAATTTTTGTAAACATTGACGAGGAATTTTTAATTATTGCTTCCTCTAATAAAATCTAACTCAAAATTTCATTATTTCCTTGTTACATTTCAGGTTTGGTAATCTTGGAGTGGAAGAAAAAATATAATAAAAGTAGTTAGTCGATGTAAAACACAGAAGTGCTGATTAATCGATTAGCATTCATTTTATTACACCGTTTCAATGAGGCATTCAACATTTATTTCTATAGAATTTCTCTATTAAAATTATATCCAAGAAAACGATAGTTCCCATACTGGTTTTTATGGAAGAAGGGCAGATTGAAAACAAACAAAAAGAGTTACCATGATTAGCTATTACATTATTCTGTTTTGGCGATATATGGTGTATGGAGTATTTAGAGATATGCCAGGAAGAAAAAACCTGTTGAAGTTGATTTTAAATTTACCGACATCCCCACAAACCGCCCCATTTACTATTAGACATTCGATGCAATTGTATATAGAGTATATTGTATACTCCAACTCATGTATAATGTTAGAAAAATGTATAGCGCGGTTTTGAATCATTTATTTTCATCTATATACATTTTTTTCTGGTTTCTCTATTACGAGTTCGATTCAAATTTTCCTTGCCATGTATTTTCCACCGAGCGGTGGAATCCGGGTGGTTTTAGCGGTAGTGATTAAATTATAGAATTTGTGAAGTTGGTTTTACAACTCGAAATCTCAAAGCATATTTTTGGGGAAAAACAATGAAAAGAGAGAGGTACAATCAAAGAGACTTGACCACTATATAAAAAATAGATACATTTGAATATTTCAATAGAAAAATATAAGATAGGTAAACTAGAATTTAGCCCGTAAAATAAATAGGAGTATATTACGTAATTTAAAAATAAATTTATTTCAGTCTTCACATTTTATTACTGCTGCATCTCGTTGGCAAGTTACCAGATAGAAAAAAATAAATATGTGGAAATTAATGTGTGTGTATACTCAATTTTGTTCAGAATAACATTCCCTACAATTGTAATTTGTATATAATATTTATTTGATTTCATAATCAAAATTATTGGAATAAGCTTTTAATTAACGATATCAATAAGATACTTTATTAGTTCAATCAAGGTAGCCACCGAAATATGTCGCATGAACAGTGAACAAATTGTCCTTTTTCACAACTAGTGTAATCCACTTATAATGGACCCGGTTATAATGGAAACTCGCTTATAATGAACAATTTTCTAGGTCCCGACTGAGCATTCATTTGATACAACGCTTTCTAAAATGGATATAATGGACCCCTAAATGGTTATAATGGAATTTCGGTTATAATAGACAAATATTCGTAAGTTTGTTCACTATAAGCGAAGTTTAAAATCTCGCTCGCCATCTATATTCTGAAATTGAAACACAAATTTTTTCAATTATTAAAGTTTCAACGACCGTTTTGTTTTTGAATAATGAATTTTCTTCAATCCATAACCGTCACTTTGTGGCCGCTCTAATGGCCGTTTTTCGTATGAATTTGTAATAGTCTAAGAGCCAGTGACGTTTTTACCCATGTCATTTATTTCAAATGGTTCTGTTATTAATTGTTTGGAGACCTTGTCTTGATTCATTTTCGGCAAGTCTGTCTCCCCTCCCGTCTTTCGTAAGAGCGTAGTGAGGCTCTCAAGTGTTTTTCCCAAGTAGCAATTGAATAATAGTGTTTTTTATAGAATTTTTTTCTTTAAATTAATGGTTTACTAACTCACAATGCATAAACTGAAATCACCAGACGTATTTATTATTGCTAACAACTTGCCAGACGTATTTATTATTGCTAACAACTCGCCAGACGCTATAATAGTTGATTAAAAATATTAGTTGACGACCCTGCTTATAATAGAAAGCCCGATACCTACTTATAATAGAAATTTTGTATGGCGTCTGTCGAGCAGTTAGCAATAATAAATACGTCTGGCGATTTGACTTTAGGCATTGTAAGGTAGCAAAGATTAATTTAAAGAAAAAAAATTCGCTCGTTTAAAAGTGGTACTTTGGAAAAACCCTTGGAAGGCTCACTGCGCTGTACCGCAATGCGGGTGGGGAGACAGAC
>JANTOP010036871.1:0-11045 GCA_027564815.1 Symmerus nobilis | reverse complement strand
GTACTTTTTTTTTATATGTAAATTATTGAAACGCATATAGAACTTCTCATCGGGGATATTTAAAGAACGTAACTATAGATGCGGTTATCTTAGCATGTTGTCTGCTACATAAGTTTTTAAGGTCATATTCCTCTGATTACATTACACAAAACTGAATAGATCGGGAGAATTTGGAAAACGGGGCCATCATTCCGGGTAACTAGCATCAAGATCAGGAATTATCTTCTCTATAAAGAATAAATTCCGAGAAATCATCAGATTATGCAAAAGAAATAATCTAATAATTATAAGTTCAAGCTCTCTTTGAAACTGCTCAATAAACTATTTTTTTATTTTAGTTAATATTATAATTATAATAAACATTTAAATGTGATAATAATTGGTGTTTTAATATTAATTAGTGATTTGATTTCATGTTTCTTAAGTATGCAGCAATCCTCCTTCCCAGAACTCCAAACTCATCTTCCTCTGTATCTTCTTTCTTAGTCATAAATACGCTGACCTTTTCAAAGAAGTTCTTTTGTTCCTTTACGAAAGTTCTTTCTCTAGACTTTGCTGAACACGATAAAGCTGAAGGAGGGTTGAGGTCACGATGACAAATCCTAAAATTGCATTTGGATGAAATATAAACACTTTTAAATAACTACTTAAGTCTACCTCAAAAATGTAATCGTATCCGACGTTAATAATAAACTTGAAGTTCCTTTTCTGCAAATTTCACCGTCTTTTAAAAACGGCAGATAGTCATAAAGCCATAATACCACAAAGTCGTTTCATAATATCATCTGCAGAACAACCAGTACGTGTACGTTTGGATCCTTGAATTTTTTTAAACCCCCTCGCATACGACCGCAGGTTTTGGGTTCAAGCCATCCAACCGTTGGTATTCTTTAAATACCCGATACAATCGTCGCAAGCAACTATCAATCGGGCCCAACGGCCGTTGTACGGCCGTTGTATCGTCTATTAGCCGCTTTATATAAACTAATATTATTCTAGCATTTTGAGGTTGCCACTTATATTTTTACATATCTAATTTTCATCTCGAATATTCCAAATTTGAAGATGTTGGGGAAAGGATATGAAATCAGAAGCATTCATTTGCTTGAAATTAATCTATTTAAAAATATCGTCCAAATTTTGTAAGTTCTAATAATGCCAAACATGACGTAGAATAGAGAATTTTCTTCATGGGCATGTAAATTTTTATTTAAAAGTTATATTAGGAATATGTAATAGACGTCTCGTAAGAAGTGTATATTTACCGTACGAAGGAAATGTATACCAGTCGTGCGCAACCAATAGCTGTTATTGGGTAAATTCCGTATATAGTTTGTTCTAATTTGATTACGAAGCATAAGGGCAAACCAGTACATAGATGAAAGAGTAACTTGAAGTTAAATGTAGTTACGTTTCACTACTCAGTAGTTTATATTTAATAACGAAAGATTTCCAAAACGTTTTATGTGCCCGCACTCAAAATAGTTTGGACATGTCTGATAAATAAATATATAAATATTTTCAAGCGGTTGTTAGAACCAAGAACAGGGTGATAAAAATTGGTTGTAATAATAAACGAATATCTACAAAAAAAAGTGCTATTAAATTCGATCCTTCTCATTCCTGGTAATTAAAACCAATAAATTTCTATCGAGTCCTATCGTCCTATTACTCGTCCCAATATTAAATTATCCCATCTATCCTGTCCAAATACATTTTCGTATATATTCGATTTAAGATTCTGAACAAATAGATGGCACCATTGAATGGTACTAGAAAAAAAAACAAAACAAAAAAACGCTGAAGCTGGGAGAAACAAAAATAAGAATCACATCTAGCAATTATTTGTTTGTTTTTGGATATGTCTCTGAAATATCTATGTGGAATATATTGGATGATCCCATTCGTTGTCACCCCTCGATTGTGACAACTTTCATTTTAAAATGTGCCACGTGAGATATAACTACATAGCTCGGGAAATAGAGGGAAAAAAACGGCAATTTGTTGAATGTCGAAATGATTATGTGTAACGTGCTGTGTGAAAGAAAAAAAAATATTAGTCCCATCCTCATTCCATTCCTACTAACTCATTTATTTTAAAAGGATTCTCTCAATTTTATTACATATAAAGTATATGAGCTGCAGACAACAAGATAGATAGTTTTTCCGATATACAATGTGAACGGAGAGGCCGGCGCGGAGGCTGCTAGGTATTATTGATGGAAGTAGATGGGGGGGAATGGTGGCGTATACATAAATATCTATCAATATATTAACCAGGAAGATGGTAGGTATCATAGAATAGACATTGAATATAATAAAGGACGAGAAATATATAGGACGGATGTGTCGATACTATACTAAAATGATGATGACATTATTTTTAATGATAGGTATATGTAATACCAATCAACTCCGTCTCCTTTTATTGACCTATAATTCTAGATATGTGTAATATATATGCAGTAACGGTAAGACATATAAAATCTAATTAAACAATTTTATTTTCTCATTATTTTCCAGACTACGGCTAAGTATACCAAGCTGCCACTGTAAGATAGAACTCCTGCAAGTAAGTAAATATCGATGACAACGATGAGTGAATAAATTTCGATTTTTCTTTAAAAAAAATGAGAAGAAAACCCCCATCTCTATATGGCAGGTTTGAGGGTAAAGAAAGCAAAGATTTAATGATGAAAAGATTTTTATTTATTTTTTTATTTATTATTGGGAGTTTCTATTAGCAACACCCTCTAGTTATAAACATTTCATTTTATGTCAGGTATCTGTATACCTTTCCTCCATCTAAATTGCTTATTTATGGGAATGAGTAACGATATCGATGATAATTGACTTATGATGAGACACTGTTTTCCTTCCTTCGAAAGCGAACATCTGAACGAGTACTTTAGTGTATAATCCTCAATTAAAAATTATGAGAATATAACATACATACTCGCATTCGGTATAATGGCAATAAGAAATTGATTTTGAAACAAGAAAATTAAATTTAACGTCGGAAAGTATCGCAATAGGGATTATCCATTAAATATGGAATAATGAGATTTTATTTTATGATGAATTTTAAAATTATAATTGTATACTTTTTGTGGCGTGCAGTCTAATGCGCAGAAGATTCATAGCTTGACTTATAATATAGACTTAGACATATATGACATAGACTTGAAATATGAACTGCTTTTTATTGCTGCAAATTGGTAACTCAAATTATTTTATTTAATAACTTTGAATCATTTTACTAATTTTTTAAACCAACTTTACATGTAAGATGAAAGGTGTTACAAAGAAAGTTTCGAAATCTGGTATATGGATCGCCTATTTGGAGATTCTTCCGATCAGTGAAATATGTGTCGTACTTGAAGTCTTGATTTTTATACGCTTTGAATTTTACTTTCCATCCTACTAATTTAAAATCAGTGAAATTGAAGATTTTCTGATAAAGATTTAAGAAAGCTACAAAAGCTCATCGCTCAAGGCAAATTATCACGGAGGCTTTCATTTTCCTCGTTTGCCTTTTCTTGAAAAATTCATTTATCGGCCTGAGACTTTACATAAATATATGCTTACAATGAGCTTTCGGGATTTTCGAAGCGTTTTTTTGGGGAACTTTGTAATTTCGTGAAAGACTCGATATCTGGATAGAATTTTACACGTAAAAAATTAAGTTCGAAACTTTGAGCTTTCGTTGCGCTTTCACTAGTTTGGACAAATATTCAGCGAAAATTCCATATTTCATTTAAATTTAAATTTATTGAATGAGATAATAAATCGATTCCAAATTATATAAGATGGCATTTTAATTTTAAGCTTTCAATGATTTAAGCTATCGAGATTTTTTTGGAAAATTTGAAATTTCGTTAAAGGATCGTGATTTGGATAGAAAACAGATTTTATGACGAAAAAAATAAGGTTCGGAAAATAAAGCTTTCTGGGAGCTTTGAAGTCCTTGCAAATGTCTTTGAAATATTTTTGTATTTTTCCTTAACTAATTTATAAAATTACTGCATCATTAAATTTTTTTGGATCCAAAGAAAATTATCTGAAAATCCGGATCAAATGTCCGGATTTTTCTTACAATTAGATAAATTTCAACTTTTCCGAAATATTTAATTTTTGTATTTTTACCTAACTGTCAAAGCAATATACTTATGAGTAATCGTGAAATTAATTAATTAAAATAAACTACCAATTTTCAGAATAAAGACAGATTGAAGTAATAAAGTGAGGAAAAAAAATCAGGAAAATCTTACAAAATACGTTAACATTTCCCAGAAAACTTGTGAAGCAGTTCAGTATAAGTCGGGAAATGTTAGAAAAATTGTAGGTGTCACGCTATGTTTCGGTGACCTACATCGGTATATCTCTGAACTCCTCCTCCTCCATATTCAAGAACTAAAAACAAATGTTGCTATATCCTTGCGGTGTAACACTTAAAATCCGTTATATGTTTACATATAAACTCAAGATTTTGAATTAAATCGTTAATTATTCCAAATCGTTGATCCTTTCGAAATATGTATACTCAATTTCAGGATTCTATGTCGAATGTCGAAGTTTCAAATAGTTATTGTGTGCTAGGTCCCACACAATAGCTATAAAGCAAGTAAGTAATAATTCTTGTGGGAAAGGGGTATTCCCTATCGCACTTTCCAACAAGGAAAGAATTTAATTCAAAAATGTATAAGTTCAATGGAAGTTTACGCTAAATTTCAGGGTATGAATCTATAAATTTGTTCCAATCAATTCGGTTTTATAAGCTAACATATTTTTCTTATACCCTTAGATTGTCAAAATAGAATAACTACATTTAATCAACCCCATAGTTCTATCTAATAATTGTTACCAATTATATGTTCACGCCGTTTAATAAAATTCACATCCCAAACTAATTTGTTCAAATAGAGGAAATTGGTACCCCCTATGGGCTATTGTATTGATTAGAGATAGAAACATTTAATTAAAAACTCAGAAGCAATAAAATTCATATCAACATCATGTAATATAATATGAATTTTATCCTACCCGATAATTTAACCCAATCTACCCGGGCATGGTATACACAGAATAAAAAACTGTGCAGGATAAAAAAATGTTTAATAAAACACAAGTTAAAACACGCATGATAAATTAGCTTGCATCATAATATTTTATTTCCAGTTAAAACCGTATAGATAGGAAATGTTCCAAACAAAAATCCCCCGAACATAAGTTCATGTCACCCCAATAAATAAACCTTCTCTCTAATTCGATTAATTAACTCAACCCCTACATATTCCCATATACAGCATACGAACTCCGGGGCCGGGGCCTAAATTAAAAATAATATTCAATATTTCACTATTTGAGCATTATTAAATGCGTATCATATTGCATTATCGCAATATTATGTAAAAAGAAAAAAAAACAGAATCATACAACATAAATTCTCGATAGCACCGTTCTAGCATAAAATATAAAAAGAGGATGAGGACAGCGAGCCAGCAATCCATCCCATCACAGTCGATTTTTTATGAGTTTTACACATGTAGGCAATATGTTTTTTTCTTCGGAATTGAGAAGAGGGATTAACGCACATTTGTTATTTATATTTTTTTTATATATTTTCGGTAATAAAAATGCTTTTTTTTGGCCCGTAAAGTATGCAGTGTAGGAGGGTATAAATCACCCTACTGTATACTTTTTATTGTTTCATAAAATTATGTATAAAAATATTATTTAATAAAAAATAATAAACATGAGTATCTATGGTGGTTTGCATGATGCTTAGCACTTGTTTATTGATGGCCACCCATTTAATTAGGTTTTAATAACAAATATTTCCAAGTAATTTTCTTCATTTTCTTTCGCTAGCTAAAAATTTATAAGGGTTGCCAAATCGATAGTCCACAATTCCTAACCAAAAAAAATCGTCCTAATTTGAATCGATCAAATCCATCTATGGATAAATAATTTTGATTGATTTTAGTTCAGAATATTCAAATTCTATATATAAATAATGTCAATATGAATCCATGTCAATTTGAGGAAAATTTGTTACCTGCCATCTATCAGTCGACAGTACTACAATAAGATTAAACACCCTCGTCAAAATCATCAAACTAACAAACAAGGGACGAAATGAATAAAATTTAAAGACGGGAATGAAAGTGTATATAATTTGAAGTTATTAAAATTAATTTGTTGAACATTCAAACAGTATTTCATCGATACCGTCTAATCTTAGCCTCCAAATCGTCGGCGTCTTCTAGGTATACCGACCACAAAATAACTAACAGAAAAAAAAAACTGCATTAAATCGGTGATAGTCGTCTGGTACAAAAGAAACCCGCCTATTACTTATAATTCTTTATGGGTCCTAGTCACGGACATGCTTCCCACCCGCCGAAAAACTGGAGATGTCGAACTGAAAATTGAAAAAATCGAAACGGTAGGTAAGTTAGGTAGGCAGAGGCTACCCTTCCCCACCCATAAAGTAACACATTTTTGTAAATTATAATATTTTCATGTTTTAAATTGAATACTCCTCTTTCTCTTTTTTTCACACCCAGACCCTTTCCATTAATCTCCCATCCCCAATGCTTAACAGCAGGAATCAAAATAAGTGTTTCCGTTTTATGTAATACCTCAGCAATATATAACAAAAAAAACGGTACACTGCGTATAGCTTTTTCAATGGCCATTTAACTTCGTGACAAACTCAATTAATCATCTGACGTTTTTCTTATTACATCAGTAAATATGAAATATTATTGAAGACCAGGAAATCAGTAATGGTTTTTGATAAGTAAGTGGTATGGCAAACAAAAGATTTTCAAATCTTAATTGATTTTTATTGATTTCCTTAACATTTACTTAAGGCTACAGAAACAGATCTTGACGAAAGACGATTTTAATTTAAAAGACATATTTTATATGTCACCAGTTGTAGTGGCATGCGGTCAACATGTCAAAGATAAGCTATCGGCAGCTCGTGTATTATACTTTCCATAGATTAGAAAAGAACTTACCGTTTAGGAAAACTTCTGGGCTCTATAGATAAATCGGAAGGATACCAAGAAAATTCCCACCACTCTCTAAAAAATCGCTTGTCGTAGGAAATCTGTAAGAGTAGGGTTTCGTTTAAGACATAATTTTAAGAATAATTATTTTTCCCAAAAGTGATGCCCTAAACAATCCTACCGACTATTGTTCCAATATTTGATTGGTAAATTCAATTTTCGGATCCTTTCAATGCTTAACAATTCTTTGAAATTCTTCAGTAAATTATATAATTCTTTAAAAATAATTCAATTAAAAAAACTTCCGAAGAATCGTCAGAAGCCAACATCTAAGTGAGTTTGGGTAGCTGACTATCTAAAAATCAATTTTAAATCCTATTACTAAATAAAGAAATTCTATTTTGAGATAATCGATTTTTAATAAAAACTTTTAGAACCATTTTTCTAACAAGTTAGACCTTTCGGAATCTTGGGGAATTTTGTGACGTTTACCTCAATTTTTCGACTATTTCTAGGCGTATCTGATTTTATTAAAATTTTTCACTTCCTCACGACATGTGTCTGATTAAAAAATTGTGAAAAAATGGTAAAAGTTGGAAAATTTAATTAAAAATAAAGGGAAATTAATTAATTAGGAAAATTCTGAAAAGTCGATCAAAATCTTAAAAAAATATTTAAAAATCGTTACAGTATGGAAATAATATTTGCCAAATCTTCGATTAAATTTTTTAAAAAATCAACCACCGAATTTTGAAGTGGTTTCCGGAAAGCGAATTTCTTTCCAAAAAAGAAATAAATAGCATTAATTTTGTGGGAAAGTTAAAACTTCAGAATTTTAATTATATTCTATCTAATAGATTGTTTAGTAGTTATCCATAAAATACGCGACGCTGGAATAGGGGCCGTCACAATCGGTCACAATTTCATAAGAAAAAGTAAAAATGTGTCACAGGGGGGAGGGGGCTGTAAAAGCGCCGCGTATTTTATGGATGATCCCTTGATAGAGATGAAGAGATCAAACCTTAAGGAGATATCCCACAAATGATTTTTAAAAAAATCGATTTTACTTCGAATATTCGAATTTCCCATTATTCTACGAACTGAAATTTCTAAGAATTTTCTTCAAAACGTTCACTAGCTTATTACGCAAAATTGTTCTTAAATGATCAAGTGAAGCAATTGATTTTCAAAAATGAACTCCCAATTATGGGGAAACCCCCTATTAAGAAATTATTTTTGAGAAAATCAAACGTTTTCAAGTTTGTTTTATTATTTCGCCTAAAATACTATAGAATAATTCCGACAGTTTCTTGGAGAATTTAAAATCCATGATTATTGGAACAATTTTGTAGAAACAATTGAATTTCTCAAAAATTCTCTTTGAAATTTAAAGAATCTAAAAATGCGAATTTGTTTTCAAATGAATAATGTAGAATGCAATTTCCCAAAATTTTAAAAATGTTAACCCCCAGATTTTGGCGGCAGTTTTCCCGCCGATCTATCGATTTTTATTATTTTCAGAACCGTCTTGAAGAAAAATTGAACAAGAATTTTCTTTTAAAATTTTAAAAATCTAAAAACGCAGAATTGTTTTCAAATCTATAACAAAGAAAGTTATTAACATATAATTAATCTTATAAAACATAAGATTGGCAAATGGCAAAATTGAGCACATTTCGAGCAAATTTAACCAACAAAAGTCGCGTAAAAATTCGTGAAAGGTAATAAACGAAGTGGTAAGAGGAGAAATAGTCGGAAAATTGTAGCAAATAGTCTAAGAAAACATTCAGAAAAATTCAGTAAAATATCTAATGCTCGATTTTCTCACTCTCTCCGACTTGTTCCTGACATTTGCTGAATGAATGTTAATGATTGGGTTTAGATTAGAAATTGTTTGTGGAAAGTGAAATATTTAAGTGCGGTGGGTATCTATATCTACATAAGATTGCTAAATTTATTAATCGCTACATTTCAATAGTCACAAGGGACATAATAGGCATAAATCCTCCTTTATATACCAAAATATATCAATGTGTGGATCTGTAAATCCATTTCATTCACAACTTTAAATCTAATCAGACAGCTTCTACTTCAATAATTTGAATTCTCGATCAAGGGATTAAAATTGGTTACATTTCCACTATATAAACTACCACATAATATGAAAATGAAAAAGTTCTAAGAAAATCATAGTCGTTAAACGTTGTTTTTTATTCACCCCTAATTATACGAACGCTCGATATAACCCTTCGTTTACAAAACAATCAATTTACTAAAAAGGAAATTCCCCAAAATACAAAATTGCCCTTATAATATACCCATCCCCATCGCTTCTCATCCCCAATGACTTGTAAATATTTTCCAACATGCAATAAAACGACCACTTCAATATCGTTTAAAAATATCATTTATCTTGGTTATTAAAATTGCAATAACGAATAAGAAAAAAAAAGAAGGAAATACTGTAATTCAATTTCCTCATAATTCCTGACATTTTCATTCCATATCCTAACCATCCCTTTCGTTGTATTTCATCATTTTATTTAGACAAGCTCTCACGTCGATTTTTCATATTTCAGTTCCGTCGTCCCATCGATTTCATATCGCGTGCTAGAATTAAAAGTGCAATAACATATGAGTAGACCAGGTAAAACATACCTCAACGTTAATAGTACAAACCTATAGATAAATACCTTTGGGTTGAACCCATCACTTCATATGTTTTGTTAACCCTCCCGGAACCGGAGATCGGTACACACCCATACTTAATATATCTTATATTGTTAATCAGAAAAATCCGGGAAATATTGTGATCGATAAAAATCAAGATGAGGTCCGGAAAAAATGGGAATAGTTGAATTAATTGGAATTAATTAATTTTAACGTTTATTTCTCCAGGGTTAGGTTTATTTTCTTAAAGTTTCATTGAATTTTATCTCTTTATATGAAAGTAATGAATTAAAAATATAATGATACGAAAAAAATATATTATACATTGCCCCCATTCATTTCATTAGTGAAGTGCTCTCCTAGTTTTCTACTATTTTTCGTTCAACTACTTTATGATCCATTGAGTCAATTGCTTACAATAAGATCGAAATTATTGTTTATAAAAACTATTCAAAGATAAGTAATGACTTCAAAAATATTCGAATAGTGTAAATCGAATAGACTTAATATAAATATAATTTTCTTAATATATGATTCAACAAGAAGCTAGAATTTGAGCTGGCTGGCTGTTATCTCATTTCTTAAAAATATGGGATTTTCAATATTATTCAAATCGGGATTTAAGTACACACTTCTCCGCGTTTGGTATTCTCGCAACTATTCTATACGGTACGCGCTCCCCAAAGGTAATAACAAGAAACGGGATAAATATAAAAAGAAGTATAAAGTTATGTAGTCAAAATTTATATAATAATTCAATCCTCAATAGTAAGAAGAAGGAAAACTAATATTATCCCATATTTATAGGAGATGAATAATATTGTTTTTGGATGGGAGTACGGGAATCTTGTTTATTGTTCGACATTCGGTACAATATTTTTATGATCATTGTTTATTTGAAAAGAGGAGAAAATATCCGCACACCCATCCTAAGAAGGTAGATAATAAAATTAAAATCTAGCTAGTCGAAGGAAACAAAAAACAGAATATAATAACGAAATTTTGAAAGTATGTCTTAAGATTAAAATAGCGAACAGAAGGTAGTTGCTATTCGCATAAATTATTTTAAAATCCAGACTATCCCGCCTTATAATAAATAAATGAAAAATAAGATAAATTTGTTATAAAGTAATCTTCAATGTTGATCTATGATGTTGGTTTGGGTTATAAGTAGGGGCTGCATTACCGGTAAACGGTTAACCCATTTCATTACCGGTATTTTTTTAAAGATTTACCGGTAATATCGGTAATTTTCTAAGTTGCTTGAATACAGAATTCCATATAAAATATAAAGTAATAATTGCTAATATTCAATAAAACACAACATAGTAACAACCCATAACACAACAGCGGAAC
>JANTOP010036860.1:0-11045 GCA_027564815.1 Symmerus nobilis | reverse complement strand
TGATATTACACATAATGCTGTAAAACGTACGCTTCATTTGTCTAAACTATTAAGCAAGAAATATGTACTAATTTACAAAACAAATGAAATATGTACTAATTTACAAAACAAATGTGAACAAAATTATTACACCACAATTGTGTACTACCTACTTACACATGTTAGGTGTATAATTTATAATTTATCTTTACATACGCGGTGTAATTTTACTACTATTATAGTAGGCAAACTAATTTTGAGTGTAATAATTAAACGGGAAATGAGGAAACCTTAATGTTAGATATTGACAATTCCCGCCAATCACTGTATTTGGAGGCACTCTAAATTGCCGATCCATATCCGCAATGGTAAAGTTAAATCGTTCTCGGGTAACTTGAGCATTTCCACGTCTAGGAAATCCCAGATCCATGTTTATCGGTTCAGTAGTAATACCCAACGGATCCAATTCGGCTACTAAATGTCCGCGCATTTGATACGCATTAATGATCGATTGTAAATCTAGATATTCATCAATCTCACGATCATTACTCAACGAAGACATTGACGCTCTACAGACGCTTGCGAATTGTGATATGTTCATAAGACCTGATGGTTCCGGATTTGGGGATGGCCCACAAGGTGGTGGACAATAGGTCGTTGACTTGAAATATGCTGCCCAAGACTAAAATGTTGTAAATTAATTTTGTTTATTCGATTGGAATTCAAAATTTTTACTGTATGAACTGATGATGGATCAGACAGCCAAGCATTGTACATTTCTTCAATGTAGTTCGCACTGTTTGCCTCCACAGGTGGATCAGATCCATAATTTCGATGGATATTAATAACAACCTATATTAAGAATAATAAGTTTTATTAGAAACTAAATATTTATTTATATACTTGTTTGAGGTTAGCAGAAAAATTAAATTTCCGAAAAAGTTGCGATCCAATTCGAATCATTTTTGGGATTAATAATCTTATGTTATCCCACGAATAATTGAGAGAATGAGAACTTAAAATTTCTAGGTTCGTTAAGACAATTAAAAATGTACTCATTACTTTGATCAGAAATTTTATAAATCGAAAAATCATATAATAATCGAAAAATATTATAAAAATAAGAACATCGGAAATTTTCTAACGAATTTCCAGTTGTCGTCCCAGTTTGCTACAGATGCCTCAGGTTAAAAAATAATTCAAATTAACTAAACAAGTTCGGTATGGTAAATTTAATACAATATTTCCAATTTTATTTATATCTTTTCTCCTATAAAGTAATTATACAATTGTCTCTTTAATTATATATTTAAATCAACTTTAGCAATTCAATAAATTTACAAAAACATAAAAAATAAAAAGGTTGATTTAAAAAATGATTTATTTAAAAATAGTTTAACTGTTTTATCCTCTTTTAAGTTCTTCGAATACTAATAGAACTAAGCTTACAAAAATATATAAACATCAATCAGCAAAACAATAATAGTAAATCGGAAAATAATGTTTAATATCTTGCAAGTAAATAGAAACTTTAAAAGAGTATTCTTTCAAATATACATTTTTTTTTTAAATTATCTCTCGATTATATCGACTGTTTTGTTTATCTGTTAATTCTATGTGCACTTTAAAAATTCATCGCATTAATTTAGTGATATTTTAACATTTTTAACTATCGAGTGAGTTATGAATTTATATATCTGTACTTCTGAATTCGTTTATTAACAGTATTCTTAAGCACCAACATTTTATTTTTAACAAACAACAATCGATTAAATATTATATTACATTAAAATCAATCAATCCGCAATTATTATACTTGAAATTTAGTATATCAAATAAAATAAAAATAATTAAGAATATTAACTTCTCGACATTTCAATCAAAATTAATTTGAACTAAAGAAAAATTGTTTTGTTTTTTTTTTTTTATTTTCTTTTACATATTAATAGTTTTAAACCTTTAATCGAGAGTTCAATTAATTCATTCGATATTAACTTAAAATAAAATAAATAAATAGATTGTGTATAATAAGACTATAAACTATCTTCTGTTCTCCCGATGGTAGGTAAGTTTTATAAACAAGACATTTTTTAAATTGATAAAGCTGATTCTAGTAGATGGGCCAATTCTTTGTTGTGTTGTGCTTTCGATCCGGTAGCAGTTGATGCAGCCGTTGTTCGACCAACATAACTATTGATTTTAAAGAAATAAATGAAAGTGCCGATTAATTATGGATTATTTATAAGGTTTTTACTAGCTTTTTAGAACTGCTTCCAATCAAGTGATGATACAAATAAATACTATTGATATGTTATGTATGTATCGAAGAGAAATTTGTTAATGAGAAAAGAATAGATTGAAATAAAGAATAATTAGTGAGATGGAAACCGATATTTAATTTATTAATGAATAAATTGAAAAATAAATATTGCTCAAATTCAAGAATTCTAGCAAGACAATATGAATGAAATACCTTACCGTTTTAAAATAACGGATTTTACCTTTTCGATTAATTCCAGTTTCTTCTTTTAAACAGATATTCTCACAGTCCATAGTATATTTGTTTTTTAGAAAAACCCTAGCGTGATTAGTATGTAGGACAATAGAAGGAAGGTAAAAAAGATTTACAAGAATCGAGGCAACAATAGTTTCGACAGGATATATGGATTCAGATAAATTAGTCTAAGTAACTAAGATATTTAACACACTACGGCCGAAAGAAATAAAATAATAATCGTAGTTAGTAACCGTACATCAGAGCTATTCAAAAATACATGGGATTACCAAAATGGTATTTCAGAATCATCTAATCCTAAACAATTGGTGCATTACACGCAGTCACTCAACGTCTTTCATAATGGGTACAGCCTTTGCTATTAACCATAGTTATTATCCAACCTACATATCCACTTACAACCAAACTACATAGCCAAAGAATGCAATATGTTAGAATTTATCTGGCAGCATATTTGAATTTAGAGGACCAACAAAATAATAATTAAAATAAAAAAAATATTGTTAAATTTAAATATATTTCCAAAATTTTAGTCAAGTAAAATTTGGTTAAATTCGGTTTCCATCTCACCATTTTTTCTACATAAATTAAAATAAAAAGCATTCCGTATTAAAAACTGTATTCCGTAAAAATGGTCTATCAACGAGGTGAGGAGTTTGACGGCCATTCAATTAATTTGAAAACATACAGTCGATCAATACATGATAAAAACAAATAACATTAATGTTGGAAAATAGGTTTAGAGTATATAGACATACGTAGGTATAACCAATTTTATGTAGGAAAATCTAGTATATCTCGTGAAATAGAACAATATTATTGTCATTTCAGATTCGAAACTCAATTAAATAAATATCAACTATACATTGCAACATAAAAATAATTAAAATCAATAAATTATGCAAATTATTGGTTATATAGTAAATTTTAAAGAAAAAGAAAAGTGATTAAGCTAATAATGTCTTTTCAACGAACGAACACAGTATAGATTTTTATTTTTAATTAAGCTTTTCAAATATCTGTATATATTAATATTTCCAAACCGTCAAATTAATACACCTAAATAATAGATAGCAACATAAAATCCTATTCAGTTTAATTATTTATATTTATTTAATAATTAATTAAGCAGCAGTAACGGATATATACTGTATGGTTGAAAAGACGTGTATTAATACATAATATAGGCTACATCAAATTGTTATTATTGCAAGGCCATTTCTTTTTGCAATTAAAATAATCCCGTCCCTCACCTAATTGATCGTCCAGTTTTACGAGTTTTTATTGTTGTAGCGGGTTGGATGTCATGCGGTACATTAAAATCGGGTTTTATTGGAAAGCCAGGTTGTAAGTTAGCACTAGACTCATTTGAACCAAATATTTTTTTCATCCAACCATTCGGTTGGCCACCCGAATTAGTGGCATTTGTTTTGCTCATCGTCACATCATCATTACTGCAATACAAATGTTTGTATGGATGTTTGAGGGAAGTATTTTACACGTATCGTTTAATGTTAATTAATATTTCAACAAATTGTTTATTTTACTAAATTATAAATAACACAAAAATAAGGAATATAACCAATATAAATATATAAGGAGTATAACCAATATGGGTAAAGAAGAAACTAGACAGATTTTAGGAAGACATATTTTATTATTCTCTGTCTGTCCACCTACCATTTTTAAATTATAATAAAAGAATAAATGGTATTAATATTATTACGAAACATACATTAATTACTGATAGCCGCATTACATTTACTAACTTACTAACTAGTATAAACTCTTCAATGACTCTTTTACAGGACTAGTAATATACCGGCAATTAGTGTCGGCCGAGATCATTTTATAAGTAATAATAAAAACTAGATAGATTAATTATAAAAAATTATAGATCAGAGGCTTCCTCCAAATTATGGAATTAAGTATAGTGAGCCGCCCCGGGACTCATGCGGAAATTTAATTTATGAAACCAATTCCGTTTACCAACACATTTGGTAATTCAATTTGGTAAATTAATTGATGAATTATGTACGCGTAATGTTGAAACCGATGTAACAAGATCAACAAAAATACGATTCCGTCAAAAAGGATAAGGTGCAGATGGTAGATTCAAACGATGACACCGTCGAGTTAGCAGTTTGTTGCTCATATGCGATTGCGATTAGCAGTTTAGTTGTTATAAACCGATAAATATATTATATTGTATTATGAAATTAACGCTAATGTATTTAGTGTATTCTATAGTCATACGATACTCCAAAAGATGTAATATATTCACACATATTAGAGTTAACGTAGAAGCAATCGAAATAAGATAGTTGGGTAACGGAAAACATGAATATAAATTGTTATTTTAAATGTAAATTTCTATATTAAATTCTTTTAAAGTCTAAAACTTGTGTACTTTTTAAATTCTCTGTTAATTTCCGTTTTCAGTATATCATAAACGCAATCGCAATCTCAGCAATACACAAATTAAATTATTCAAAAATTCCGCATTCGTTCGACTAACAACAATCGTCTCCATTGCATTTTTAATCTAAAAACATATGTAGATTTGAACTTTGAACATATGAGTATACCGATGAGCATACAATGATTCTTTAAAATGTTCAGTCTAACTTTTTGATATACTCATTGACTCTACACTCTTGACAATAGCAGCCGAATTATTAATGTGAACAAATTTTTCCTAAGGTCCTGACTAATTAACACATCCTTACTTGGCAGACGTTACGAATGAAATGATAACAATTATTAAATATTTAAAATATTATGCTTCCAAACTGCTTCTATTGACTATTTGCGACAAAATCTCATAATTTCCGAAAAATATTTCAGTTCATATTCACAATGTAACGACTGTTAATTACAACACAACCTAAACAGCATGTGCGGGACCAAATGATGTGAATTTAATAATTGATTAGTGAAAAACCAAGCCCAATTCCATACCATACATCAAAAAATACTAATGAATATTGTCCTAATCTAAAAATAATTTCGTAATAAGTGCTGTTGATAAGTGAAATGTGCAAAGGGAATGAGAAAAATAACGTATGAATATTAAATAAAGATAATTACCTTATATCGCGACTTCCACTTAAGGCGGTCAAAAATCTAGGTTGAACATACGTCCACGATCCTTGATTTTTATGTTCTTCTTGAACCCAAATCAATTCTGCGTTTGGATATTTTTCACATTCTTGTTTTATCAAATCGTATGGGAACGGAGATATCTAAAAGTCGATTAATTAATTGAATAAGAAGTTAAATCTAATGTGCCATTAATTTCAAACCTGTTCAACTCGGGCAATAGCAATACCACTCTCGTTATTTCGATCTTTACGAGATTTTGTTAGATCATAGTATACACGTCCAGAACAGAAAATCAATCGTTTAACATTATTTGGACTTTCGGCAGCGGAACCTTCCTCGGGAATAACACGTAAAAATTCGGTACCTTCGACCATCTTATCGAAATTACTCTTCGCTTCCGGGTGACGCAACAATGATTTTGGTGTCATTAAAATTAATGGTTTACGGAACGGTAACGCAATTTGTCGACGCAAAATATGGAAATAATTTGCTGGTGTCGTACAATTAGCAATGATCCAATTTATATCGTGCAATTGTCGGATAGCAAATTCATCAGATTCGGGTGGGAAATAGTCTGGGTCATCGGAACACATTTGTAGGAATCGCTCTAAACGTGCCGATGAATGTTCGGGACCCATACCCTCCATACCATGTGGTAATAACATAACTAAACCACTTTGACGTACCCATTTAGCCTGGCCGCTCGATATAAATTGATCGATAATACATTGAGCTGTATTAGCGAAATCTCCAAACTGACCTTCCCAAATAACTAACGCGTTCGGATTCGTCATCGAATATCCGAGTTCGAAACCAAGAACACCGTATTCAGATAAAGAACTATTATTAACACTGTACGGAGCTTGATCTGGATACAAATGGCACAGTGGTCGATAAGTGGCTTTATCAACCGTTTGATGATGCAAAACATGATGGCGATGCGAAAAAGTACCACGTTCGACATCTTGACCTGACAGACGAACATGAATTCCCTCTTTTAACAATGAACCGAAGGCCATTGCTTCACCAAGCGCCCAATCGGCAACCTTGTTATCAACCATTTCTTTACGTGACGCCATCACACGTAACAGACCTTTGTGAATGATAAATTCGGCAGCATTTGGCGGCGGGCTAGAGAAACGATTTCCAATGTGTACGAGAGTTTCCTCTTTAACACCGGTTGGTAAAACTTTTAATGGATCTTTGCCTTCAAAGAAACCAGACCATGGCGAGTCTAACCAATCTTTATACTAAAAATGTTTAAATCAATTGAAAATTAATCTAACAAATTTCCAAATACAATCACAAACCTTAATATGCGTTTCTTTTTTAGCTAGTTCGAAAGCTTCTTCACAGATTTTTTCATATTTGTCCCGTACATTTTTCACATCATCCTGGGAAACGATACCTTCACTAACAAGCTGCTCAGCATAAATATCCAAACCTAACAAATATCAAATTATAAAATCTTCCAGATAGAAAATGAATAAGAATCTCACAATTTTTGTGGTTTCGGATTTTCTGGTACATCAACGGTTGCGTAAACATCGGTTCATCAATTTCATTGTGTCCATTTCGGCGATAGCTGACTAAATCAATTACAACATCCTTATGGAATGTTGCCCGCCATTCAGCCGCTACATTACATACATGCATAACAGCTTCGGGATCATCACAATTTACGTGGAAGATCGGTGCATTTACAACACGTGCCACATCCGTACAGTACGGAGATGAACGTGAGAAACGTGGATCGGTTGTAAATCCAATTTGATTGTTAACGACCAAATGTATTGTCCCATGAGTTGTATAATCGGGTAAATCAGACAAATGCATTGTTTCGAAAACAACACCTTGTCCACAGAATGCCGCATCACCATGAATAAGAAGCGACATTACTTTCTTACCCTCACCATCCCCACGATAAAATTGTTCGGCCCGAGTTTTACCCTGTACTACGGGATCGACTGCCTCCAAATGGGATGGATTGGCAACGATGGCCAAACGAACATTCTTATTTGTTACCCGATTCAAACGCTCAATGTATGTTCCCAAATGATATTTCACATCACCAGAACCATCATCAGCGGCTTCAAGACCAGCAAATTGGGTAAAAATGTGCTGTAATGGTTTCCGGCATACATTCGCTAATGTATTTAAACGTCCTCGATGTGGCATACCCATAATTACCGATTCCACGCCCAATTTAGTTGATACATCAATAATTTGCTTCATGGCTGGTATCATCATTTCGCCACCCTCAAGACCAAAACGTTTTTCAGATTGGAATTTTTTTTGCAAGAATGCTTCAAAGCTAACAAAGTAATAAGTAATTAATTCTAATGAATTTAAATCATATTCATCCATTTACCCAGTTGCTCTTGTTATACGTGCAAGAATTAATCGCTTTTCATCAGCGGTAAAATTCATTACGCCAGGCGTTTCAAATTTTCTTCGAATCCAATTACACTGTTCTAATGAATTGATGAACATAAATTCAACACCAACTTTATTACAATAAACATTTTCTAATCGATCAAGAATTTCACTACAAATGAAACGAATTAATTTTAATTTAATGTTTGAAAATGTAAAATATAATTTAAAAATTGTATACCGTAATGGTAATGCCTTTTCCGATCCACCAATAAATGTTGTACTTGGCAACTTGAATACACGTTCCATATCATGTTCACCTATAATCAGTAACATTTTATAGCATTAGACATCTTTTACAATGTAATTTATTTATTGTATCAAATGTTAGAAAAAAAACAATTTAATAAAAATAAAATCGAAATATTTAAAAAAAATCTAATTAATCTGTTGAAATTCGGAGTCATAAATTCATCGACAATATAATTTTAATGTTGGTAATACATTAAAGCAAAATACTTTAAAACGTTTCAATACTAGTTATTGAATGAGATTTTAATTATTATAAATTATTAATATTATAACTTAATTATATTACACATATTTCTGAATGTATGAATGTTCAAAAAAAAAACTAAGAGATCTGAATTATACATTCGGGAAATAGGCATACAATTTTATTCAGAATTCGAGTATGTATTGCTTTAGTGTACGGCCTCTTAATTTAGAAAAGCAAAAAAGCAGCATTAAATATTAAGAGATTAAAAGCGTTACGGTGCGCTAATAAAGGACAGTAGACAATAACACTTTTATCTGATAAAGTTTATGGAAAGTAATTTACAATAGTATTTACAAGTAGTACCTAATGTTATGATCTTTTAGGACCTCAGATTAACAGAACTGTTATCGATTAAAATGGAACTATTCTTATATTTGAATAGTTCCATTTTCATCGATAACACACCTGAAAAGTAGGAATTTGTGGCAAAATTCACAAAAATATTTGCGATTTAGAACTTAATCATTAAATAAGAAATAAATTATTATTAATCAATTTCCAAGAATCCTAGAAATTCTTATATTCGTCACTATTTTCGTCAAATCATATAAACGTATGTTGTAATTCACCAAACTAAAGAAGGTTAGAGAAATTATGGCTGATTTTTCCTTTAAATGACTTTAAATAGAACTTAAAACAAACAAATATTACTCGAGAAAACAGTTGAATTCAAGAAAGATCAGACCAAAGTCTGAACAGTTCCGACCACTTCAGTAAAAGCCGGCAAAAAGCTGAACAAATTTAGGAATAATTAGAGTAAAACTCAGAAATGCTAAGAAAATATTGGGAGAACATGTGAAGATGCCTAGATAATCAGAAATATTACACGGCAACGTGAGAGTCGACGAAAAGGTAATGTATGGAAAAAGTTTGGAAATAGTCAGAAAATAGTCAGGAAAATGTCTAGAGCGGACAGGAATAGGTATAATAGAGAAAATTAATTTTAAAGTTGTACCGATTTACTATTTTGTTAAAAAGAAATCGGGCAATTATCATTATCGGACAAAAGCAACAATTAAAAGATTTTATTAATATATTTGAATGATTTGCGGTTTCTTTAATTATAATTTATATAATTCTATATTCCTTAAATCTACTTACTTACTAAGGCCCATCACTCTACTTCTTCCCGATGCTATTATTTATTTCTTTTCTTTCCCGTTTCTTTGTTGATACCCACGCTGGTCGATTTTCTAAGCTTTTTTCTTTCTCGCGCACATCTGTTCCATCACCGAAAAGAAACTTCCACTTAACCCACGGTCCGAAACTGTTCAACTTGCCTTGATGGCTTTTATTTAATTTTACTTCACTTTATACTGATCGATATTTTAGCCGAATTAGATTTTCGTGCTGCTTCTTTTCTATTACGTGACCGAGTACGTACTCATTGTGTATTATCTGAAATACCACCACTTGATTTTAAGTCCCTTTGTTATCCCCAACATCAAAATTATGTAAAATTTATTGTTGGTGTGAAAATAGAATTCTTTTCTTTGTACCCTGCTTCCTGGCGGACTATTTCGAATTATGATGATATTTCGTACAGTGATGGGCCGCCTGACGAATGATAGGCCGCTAATAAAACTTACAACTATAATTATACTATACTAACATATTCAATTTTAACATTCTCTATAATGGGCCGCAATAATCATTTAGTTATTGGTTTTCAACAATATCAACCAAAGTTAAAGTGAAATACAAAAAAAATTGCCAATTTTTGGAAGGAATTATAGAATTCCAAAAAATATCTAATAATAATAAAAAAAAAAGGAAGGAGAACATCTAAGAAGGTCGAGAATCAAGTCAAGAATAAGTCAAGAACATTTCGAAAAAATTAGAACAAAACGGGAAAGGGAGCAAGTCAAAAGTAATACGATGAAATACAAAGTCGGAAAATCCAATAATTGTTCGGAAAACGTTATAAACGCTATATTTGAAAAAAGCAGGGCTAAGATCGGGACAAAGTCGAGGAAATATTAAAAATTAAAAATGTTCGGAAAAAATCGGTACAATGTCGGAAAAAGTCGGAGAAAGCGCTCATATTAGAAAAATATCCAGATAAAGTAGAAAAATGTGAACATTATTTCAAATTTGCACGACTTCTTCTAACGACCTTTTCCTACTTATTGCTACGTGTTCGCTAGCTTTTGTCCATTTTTGTGCATCTTCCTGAACTGTCCGTAAGTTTACCAACTTTTCTCAGACTTGTCTTGACTACTTCTCACTTTATCAAATTTTACTTAATTTTCCTCAACTTTTTAAATAATCTTAACTTTTCCGAAATTTTTCCATAACAATTTTTCCATAAGTTCACTAATTTTGCGTTAGACTTTATTTTTAATTAATTTGTTCACTAAATGAGTGTCTAAATGTATGGGATACAATAATAGCATCCTCATTGAAATTAGTTCTATTTACTTGTTTCGCTAGTTAGGGGCATCTAATGAAATGCATAACCCTTTTCAATTATATTGTAGTTCAGAGCAAAGTATTCCTGGGCAGAGGCGC
>JANTOP010036849.1:0-11046 GCA_027564815.1 Symmerus nobilis | reverse complement strand
TAATATTTGTTTAATATAATAAAATTTACAGATGGAAAAGTAACTTTAATGTATCATTTTGCCCCGCCTTACCTTAAATATATAATTACTCTAACTCCATTTACTATGTACGAGAATAATCTTCTTCATGTGTCTTATCCGGTTACCGAACATTGGCGATCATATTGGCTATTGCAACTTTGTTGACTGCTGCTCGAAAAGCTGTGCACTCGATTATCCGAACCATACACGTAAATTCTTCAACTATACAGTTATTTTTCTACCTGTAGGGCCAGTTCCATGTATCTTACCTTGTACTATAAGATGCAGAATCCGATATTTATTCGAATTCCTCACGATATGTCCAAAATAATTTAATTTACACATCACGGTTTTTGCATTTTCAAATCACGATCCGTCCAACTAATACGCAACTAATACGTAACATTCGCATTCGACGATAAATCCACATTTCAAACGCCTTCAACTTTTTCATTCTTGCTTCTAAAACCGTCCATGACTCGGCACCATCGAAGTATAGAGAATACAAAACATTTCACCAACCCTACTCGCAATTCCAGTGTTAAATCGCGGCTGCTTTTTTAGTTTTAATGATCCAAAGTCTCATTTATAGTACTTCCAAGATATACCATCTTCGCAGTCCTCTGCAGCCTCGTGCTTCCTACAAAAACTCCATTGCCTATTATCGATTATTTACTGATCACCATGTATTTTGTATAATTTAACTTAAGTTTTGAACCATAGTTCTCGCTGGCGGTTGATAAGGATTTGTAAATCTTCTTCACTACTAGCCAAAAGCACAGTATCGTCGGCATAACGGAGGTTATTAAGAACTTCACCATTATTATAATTTCTTGTGTACATATCACGGCATCTTTGAATAAGCACCTGCAACCCGAATAAAGCATCACGCGTTCCAAGACCACACTGAAATCCAAATTGTGTTTCGCCGATTCGTTCTTTTAATATATATTTCGGGATATTCTCTTCGTGCAAATACTTTGAGAGCATAACTCATCAAATTTATAGTGCGACTTTCTTGAGTTTTGTTTTTTCGGGATCATAATTAAAGTCGAATGTAACAGTCGGGATGATACCTGTATCACATATCAGGTTGAACAACGTGGATACCGTTTTTAAGCCATCCGTCATCATCTAACAGCTTTAACATCGCACCATGAACCATATCAGTGCCAATAGCTTTTCCATTTTTCATGCTTAACACTTTCTTCGTACACAGCAATATTTTCCAAGGATTTATCATCCTCGAAGAGTTCTACGACGTGTTCCTTCCATCTGTCTAATTTCTTATTGTTATCAGTCAATATGTTCCCATCGTTATCTTCTAATGGACATAAGGTCTTCGGTTTTGTACAAACCATTTCTTAACAGAGTCTTATTAGGCTGCACGCACAAGTCTCGATGTCTGCACATTTCTGCATGATTTCTATACTTGTGTTGTTTCCTCAAATCCATCAAATGTAAAATGTCGTCTCTCATCCACATCTGTTTTCTTTCGGTCCTCGTTTGGCTAAGCTTTTGTGTAATATTCTGAATGATATTTCTATGATTCTCCTGTGCTAACTCTGTGCGAAGTGTGATTGCAGCTCTGCAACCTATCAGTAATTAAAGTTTTTACTTATCGTCTTCACGTTTCCTCATGTCCGATTTAGCTTCTCTGGGCTTTTTACGCATAGCTCTCAAAAGCGGATATGCATATCCGCTATTCAGAGATGGCATATCTCTTAATTACGATCAAATGGCACATCTGCTCCTGCGTAAGGTTTAACAGATTGTTTTTATATTTACTATTCATGGTGATGTAATCAATTTGACTTCGAACTATATTTTTGGGTGTAATTGCTGGTGGTTTCTGAGACTTCTCAGAATTGGACTAAACAATCAATCGTTTGCCCAGTTCATAATTTCCTACAACATTTCCTCCATTTCCCCTTCCAATTTTGACGTTCAAGCCTCCCATAAAAATAGTTGTTTCAAATAGTTTACCATATTTAAAACTTCGTTTAGTTGAGTGTAGAAACTTTTAATCTAATCATCACCATCAGCTTTATGTATTAATATTAAAAGATTTTACTTTTTATGCAACAATAAGGTATGAAAATATGCTGTGCTTCTACCTATTATTGTTTGATTAAATTTTGTAAAATCACGTGACGATTAATAGTGTGCAATTTTTTTTTATTAAGCATAATATTATAAATATTCTCGCGACCTTGTTGGTTTATTCACCAATAATTATTTTCTATTTTGTCCAGAAGTCTGATGGCATAGAAAACAGTTTTTGTGTATGGCCGTTCAATTGAACCCAACATATGGGTTGTTTTGTATCACAAATGCAGTAATAAAGATAAACAAACCCACGACCCATGAAGCTGTGTTTGTGATACAGTACAACCAGTACAGAACAACAGTTGTGTTGGGTTCAATTTGCGGCGGACCTTGCCATTTTGTATTTTCATAAAATACTATAGATTATTAAAAATGGTACTTTAACCAACTTAAGATAATGTACGAAATATTGAAGTTTCAAGACCGTAGACTTAATATTAACAACATCTGATTTTTAAATTCTCTAAATAAATTCTCTAGTTAAGATCTCTTTAATTAAATTCCATAAAAATGTTAGAGTATATTTTTTAAGCGCACGGATAACACTTAAACCATGGCCGCCAAACTACCAATTTATCTAAAAATCGAAGACACTCAATACCTTAATACAGATGCTCATGCTCAATCGAAAATATTTATAGTCAGATTGCACAGGGTTATCGAACTTGTGGTATGAATGTCAGTCCCATAATTTACTAGTATTTTTTTACAAATCGTCAGTTAAAACAACAATGAATCGTTTATCCAAAACGCATAGAAATTGAGCAAACGTACTGCTAAATTTAAGGACAGAATCCGGTAGAAGGAAAATCATCTTCAGCGATGGGGAATTCATTGAGTATGCTAATAAGCAAGAAACCCGTGTTTGGGGCCAGGAAAACCAAGTGATCCAAGAAGATATGCTTCGAAAGTTACTATATAATGAGGTTTTTGGATTGGAGGATTCCTTGGGCTATTCTTTTCGAATGAAGATAAGCCCGCCGTAACAGTCCATAGTATCCGCTATAATACAAATCATAACTGTTATGTTGTAATAGGACGGAACCATTTCCGTTAGATTATGGATGAGATAGAGCTCGGATTGTGCAAGAAAGTCATTGGGGTAAGCGAAAGTGAGCTGAAAGTGGCCCGAGCAGCTCTTTTGAATGATATATCGTGATGATACCTTTATAATGATAACCTAATTAATCGATAAATTGGACCAAACTATCGATTGAAATTAATTCCATAGTTACTTTTAATATGATTCACATAGAAATAGGCATCTGATACACGTGTAAGTGTCCGTTTCTTTTTGATCGTCGTATGTCCAACCCCAGTATCCAATAAAACTCTAATTCGCATGAAATATATCTAATCTAATTGAACATTTACAAATGACCTCATTAATATTATTAATATATGATTCCATTTATTAGCTCCGAGCCGGATTGTCCGTCATTACAAAATGCTGACAGTCTCTCACAAACCCAATTAATTCAACGATTAACACATGGCTGTCGCTATGATCGCTTGGAACGTCCGTTAAGTAAGTTGAAATTTTATTCCATTTCCAAATATATTCGCCAGTAAACTAATTTCATTTATTTTTTGTGTTTTGTTTTAGCATTTGGCCCTAATGGAACTCGATTACCGATTAGCGTTTATGCTCGAGCATATATTTATTTTATGCAAAATCTCGAAGCGCATGATCTTCAATTTAAAATCCATGCGCTACTCCAACTACGTTACGTTGATCCACGTTTGGTATTCAAAGAGGTTGCAGCCAAACGAAAAGAACCAATAATGGGGGAATCGTCATTACGCGATTCGTTATGGGTACCACATTTATTTTTAGCAAATGAACGGGATTCGAGTATACTGGGAACAGCGGAAAAAGATGTTTTAACATCAATATCACCGGATGGAACCGTTATTATATCGACCCGTTTACAAGCGACACTTTATTGCTGGATGAATTTAAGGAAATTTCCATTCGATGAACAAACTTGTCACACGGTGTTCGAAAGCTGTAAGTTACTGGGAGTTTTTAAATCGATAAATTCCATTTTATTTTATATATATTTCCAGGGATGTACAACTCATCTGAATTAGTTTTACATTGGGAAAATAAGTCACCGGTCACATTAGCCCCGGAACTTCATTTAACCGAATATGTTTTATTGAATATGTGGACAAATACGACCATTATAAATGCTGATCTGAGTGACTTGAGGCATGGAGCTTTTGGTACGCTTTTCAAAAAGGAAATCTAAAAGAAATCGCTTCAAATTTATTTTATTTTTAGCTGGAAATTATAGTTCGTTAAGTTTCACTGTTCATCTAGCCCGAGAAATGGGTTTCTATTTAATGGACTATTTTCTACCATCGATGATGATTGTCGCCATATCATGGGTGTCATTTTGGTTGCAGGCCGACCAAGCTGCTCCCAGAATTATGTTAGGTACGAGTACGATGTTAACATTTATAACATTGGCATCAGCGCAAGGTAAAACATTACCAAAAGTCAGTTACATAAAAGTGTCAGAAGTTTGGTTTTTGGGTTGTACCGGATTCATCTTCGGCAGCTTGGTTGAATTCGCTTTTGTTAATACAATTTGGCGCCGAAAAAAGAATGTCGAATTGAAGAAAGTGAATAGTAAATATATATTGAAGTCAACATTAACGCCACGGCCATCGCGAAAAGATTTAAGTGGTGGATTACAGAAATCTCGCTCTTGTTCTAGTTTAGATAATCAATCAACCGGACAGAATAGCGCTAGCTTTAATAATTATCTAACAGTTCATGTAAGAGAATATCTTCCTTCATTTCCGTTGACTGACATATAAATTTAATTTACTTTCTTTCCAACAGAGTTTCCCATCGAAAAATGTTCCAACAATCACAACACAAAGTATTGACGATTTAATACAAGAGAACGGTAATAATTTAACGGTAAATATGGAACCATCGTCAAGCATCACAACGTTGCCGATCATTCACGATGGCGGTATCGAAGAGGCAAATGAAAAAACAGGATGGACAACAATGACGCCACAGGAGATATCTTATTGGATTGACCGGCGATCTCGATTTTTATTTCCTTGTGCTTTTATAATATTTAATGCATTTTATTGGACATTTGTATATTGCTTGTAAGTTTTTATCTTTCTGTAACATTATTAGTTACATGTTAATGATTTCATTTAGACTTTAAAATCCAACTATCAATTGAAAAGATGTGTATTACAGTTAATTGACTTAATTTATGTTTGTAAGTAATCATTTCTATTTTACCGAGTTACATACATAAATATTTATACAAACTTAAATATACGTATATAAACATACATAAATCAACTTGAATAAAAATTAACTATTATTATTTGTTTAATTAAAAAAGAAAGTCCTAATAGACTATGAATAAAAATATTATACAAATTTTGTATAATTGGTTTTTCAAATGGCTTGTGCCAATAACATCACATCAATCTAATATTTGCGATATTTAACATTTGACGCTACGACATTTTTAGAATATTCCCTAACTTTTTAGATTTACAGGAGTATGTTTTCAGACTATAAAGATGTCTCAGGAATTGCTGGTATATTTATTTAAATTCCATTTTCCGTTCAATTTCCAAACAATTGATCAATTTGACACCATTTAACTTTTTTCGAAATTGTTTGAACGTTCGTCGAATTACCGTTGCATTTTATACTGACATGAACGAATAGAAGTGTGAAAGTGAAGCTAGATTTCTGCAACATAAGCCGTAAACTAAATTCGCATCATTTCCTCTCAAATCGAATATATTCTTTCAGTAAATTAAATCTGTACGTAGATTTTGATGTAATAATTATTATACACCGGACATTACAACGTTTTCAGAAAACAACCTGTTAAAAAAGAAACAAAAATTGTTATAAAAAGAAACAAATGAATAATGTGTAATAGTTAATGAAGAACATTTATTTTTCATTGAATTATTAAATTAACATTAAAAAAACAAGGAAATCGGTAGGACTTCGGAAGTTATAGTGTAATTATTTATATTGCCGAAATAAATTTCAATAGTTTTGTGGGTCTATCGTCAATGAAAACATAGCTACAAATCAGACTACTCCTCATTTATTATTATTATCTAAGGATAGACTGCCTTTGTACACTATTAAGCTACCAGACCAGCTACCAGCCCTACTAGTGTAGAGCAACATACTAGTTATATGGAGATGTGAATTCGAGTCCCACCTAGCCCGATAAAACATGGCCTTACTTTTTCTCTATTTTCAGGTCGATAAATTACTGTATTACTTAACATTGGAACAATATCACTGCAAATTATATTTATAATAATTTATATATCTCTTTACTAGTCGGACAAAAATGTCGAGAAAAAAACTGATGTAAAATTTCAACGAATGACTTGTAGGGGAATGTAGGGGTGCTGTATTACCTAGCGCTATTAATAAAAGAAATCGAGCTTATACGTCATTTTTCCCTAAAGATAATATCGAAAAATCTCGACAGAATCTCTCGGCTGATATAACGCATAGGCGATATCGAGTATTTACTATAATTTTCTATAAATACAAAGATGTGGGTAGAGAGTATACTTCGTTGGTAGAGAGTAGAGAATATCGAGGAAAAAATATAAATATGAGGAATTTCATAACGTTTTACCACATTTTACTCATTGAAAACAGAGAAAGCTCTCTGTTAGCCGGTTTGTCAGTGTAAGCTTTTTCTTTCTTTATACAACAGACACTCTCCACTATACGAATTTTCTTGTAAATTAAGTAAAATTTCATAGTGATTTGCATAATATTGCCTGCGTAGTAGCAAAATTCGCTACAATTTTCCAATACTTCACTACAATTTCACTACAAGCGAGTTGTGAGTATTTTCATATTATTTTGTTAATTAAAAATATATTAAAAACTTTTGCTGTTTGTTTAACATTTCCTTAAGGTAAGACCACACACAGATACAAAACGTCAGAAACATATTCAAAAATGTTGCAGATACATGCTCAAAAATGTTCAGAACAGTTCCGAAACAAAAATTTTATAATTTTGTTTCCTGACTCCCATATTAAATGAAAAACATTGAACAAATTTTCTTGATCTGGACGTCTTGCGATACACAAAATACTGATTTGCAGTATTGCTACATATTAGTAACAACATTTATTAGTAAATCAAATTAGTTAAATAATTTATACATATAAATATCAGTAGATCCTCGAATAAGTAAAACTAAATTAATTGTAATTGCGTTTAGCAACACCTCTACTACTGTCAGTCAATTGATATTTGTATTTTTTTGGGAATAAATTAATGAAGATAAAATTTACTACAATAATAAAATTGGTGCTGTTATTGTCTGGTAAGTTTAGTTGAAATATGCATGTATAAATAAATAAATTCTAATATAGAAAGAATAATTCAGATAGAATATTAAATTTATTTATAATCTGAACACCCGCACCATGTGGATCTAATACATTGTTTCTGAACTGTTTTGAGCATTGTTTCTGAACGGTTTCGGAACAATGTTTCTTTGATGTAGCCAAGGTTTTAGATGTGTTGTTTTTCATTAAAATTCTTATCTTCCCATACTTTCATCGCTAATTTCCCACTAATTTTTCACTCTCTAGTTCCGGCTCTTGACAATAATTATAATCCAAATCAAATTAGTTTATGATCTCAAGTCTTGTCCTTAGGTGGCGATCGATTTTTGAACTACTGTTCAAATCGGTAAGGAGCCTTAGTATAATAATGATGGGCTATATCTCAACTATCGTAAATTTAAGTAGAAATTAATATTTAATAAGTTCCGCATATGCAATATATTGGCGCACTGGCAAGAGACCCGCTTCAAAAGCGGGAGCTCTGTGCATCGGCGGGATTCGATCCACAGATCTCCCGCTTATGAAGCGGGTCCCCGTGCCAGTGCGCTACAAACTGGCTTATTTTTTTTCTACCATACAAAGCACATGAAGCGCACTGGGATTTTTCATTAACTAATTTCTCGGAAACGGCTGAGGGTTGTGCCTTACTACTTGCACCAGTAATACTCCTGGTCATGCACTACACGTGCCTCCCCTTATTAAAGTTGTCATATAAACATACAGAGTGCTGAAGTACATGGAGGCTTGACTGTTTAGCCGTAATTTAATACGATATTAAAGAACTGTTTAGCAATTCAATACAAGCACCTCAAACGATTACACAATCCGTGATAAATTATAAGCCTGAGTGGGGAAAATGATTATCTTGCACAAGTAAAATCAGTCAGCGTCATTTACCAATGTGTTTTTAGTCGTTAAACAATTCATTTTATTTCATTATTTTGTTACCAATAATTCATATTAATTTTATTGTTAGTAATTATAGTTTGTATACAAAATGAGTAAATTAAAATCGGAAAGTGATCATAATGACAAGAAAGACAAGAGAGACAAGAAAGACAAGAAAGACCGGAAAGACAAGCCAGAGAAGAAAGAAAAGGTAAGACATTGGTATGATGAGTTGTAGATACGATTCATGTGATACCTACTTATTAATTGAACTTTCCCTGGTTTTATTTATTTATATTTTTTTATATTAATTATTATATAACAGACTGGAGTTCGAAAATCTGTAGACACCTTGTACTTTAAACTTGTTTTGGATTAATAATGAACAAATTTATTTCGTCTTCTTTGAGGGCCAACTTGAATTTATTGAATAAATTTAGGTCATACCGTGTTAACCTTTGGAATATTTATATGTATTTTCATACGAACTAGCTTAACTGCAAGCGAAACTTATACGGAAATGGTTACAGACTATTTCTATATTTTCTTTAATATTACTATTATGTATGTATAAAATATAAGTATAGTATTCATACATATTCCTCCTACATTTCGTACTCTTGCCTGGTATGAATATTATACAATTTTCGTATGATTAATTTTTAGGAAGTTAAAAAATTGATCTCCTAATCTTATCAATTCTTTGTTAACTTTTGTTTCTCTTTTTATTATTACTTAATTTGTATACTTATTTATGTCCAATTCGATTGGAGAAGACCAATGCACACTTTCTATGTGCATCTCTTTCTATCTAATGTTAGATTTGAACACATTAGTGAAAGGTATGGTACAGTGAAGACATTCGAGTTAGGCATTAATAAAATACGTCACAAGGTCATAGGAACATAAAACCATATGTTTATATATTTTATTATTCCACTTCACATTAGTTAATCTAATAGCGAATTACATCCGCACCGCAACCAAGAGGTTAATTTATTTGGGATCGGGAAAATGGACGTAATTTTCAAAAATTGTTTTTGCCGTTCTTAATAATATGTATTATGAAGTGAAATATACTATTGAATAGTACATATTATATTTTAAAGTAGTTGTGAGACTTTTTTAATGAAAAAATATTGAGTAATGAGGAAATACAGCTCTTCTCGTAGAACGCAACTTTTAGAGCACTTGGGGAGGGCACGATATCTTCCGTACCGCCTATATGAAATCAAATCCAAATTAGTTGGGTTAGTATTGTATATTGTATTGTTAAGGGCCTGAAGGAAGGTTTTGACCCCTTCCTTAATAATTATTCTCAAACTACAGGCAACGACGCTTCGCATTTCGTGAAAATATGGGGAATATGTCGTTCTGTGTAGAATAATAATATGTAAGCAAAAAAAATCATTTAATTTTCATATTCACCTGCACCGAGCCATTTTAAGGGTACCATGTAGATCGGTGAATGTTTTTTTGAGTCACTGCAATCTTTGCTCCACCAACAAGTGTAGAAAATAAGGTATATAAATATGCATATATAGCATTAAGGGTGTCATTACCTGAAAAATGAAGAAAATTCGATTTTTTTAAATTCATTTTTTCTGAAACTACATATAATTGCATTCTTTCTAATATAATGGAAACCTATATTCATTTTTCTCTGGTACCTATCAACCGATTGACCTGAAATTTTTCAGACTTCTTCTGGTAACTCATAAAAAATAAGTGGTAACAATAACAACAAAAATAAAAAACAAACAAAATTACAGTAGTTTGATCCATGAAATAGAAATAGAACCATGTTTTCTATGTTAAAAAAGAGAAAAGTAATTTCCTTCCAGTTGGAATTTCCGCCTATCACCAGCTGTACTCAGTATTACCCCAAACAATCAACAAATTGATGTCTTTTATAGAAACGGAGAAAAAGGAACATAAAGTTCAATTTAACATGGCATATTTTCATTTTTCTATCAAAACGTTTTCTTATGATATTCTTCTATTATGTATAGAAGAAAACAAATTTTTCATTATGTCTACTTTCACGAAAAAATAAATAAAAAAATCAATTTTTCTTCATTTTTCAGGTACTGATATACTGGTAGGTACTGAAATCATCCCTATTCCCGGAGCGCTAATGTTTTCATTTTGCTTCTCCTGAAAAGTAGTATTTTTATTATTTAGGTGCAATTCTCAAAAAACTTCTATACAATTAACGGACTTCTATACACTCCGTCGGACGGAGCAATGTCTGGGCTATACGGTGGGTAGGGTAGGATTTCCCATTTGAGTCTTTCCAAGTAGGTTTTCACAGGCTGAGCAACACGAGGCCAAGCATTGTCGTGTTGCAAAATAACTATGTCATGTCGTTCGACTTTTTTCTTTTTTTGCCGTTTTTTCTTTAGGCGCGCCTCAAACCATAAATGAACTAATATAATAGATCTGTATAACAGTGGATGAAATTTACCATACTAATAGAAAATCGCGTTCTTTCTTCCAATCTCCATCTATCGGTAAACTTTAAAAAATTAACAATAAACTTTTCAGAAATTTACCATAGAAAGGCGCGTTCTTTCTTTCAATCTCCATCTATCGGTAAACTTTAAAAAATTAACAATAAACTTTTCTGGGCAA
>JANTOP010036838.1:0-11047 GCA_027564815.1 Symmerus nobilis | reverse complement strand
GGGCAAAACACATATTTTTGGAAAGTTTCGGAGGGGGTTCAAACCCCAGTAAACCCCTTCCTGGCTACGGCCTTGCACACATACAACTAAGCTTGACACATAATCAAAATTCATGTTGAGGCCATTCGGAGTCTCTTACGATACAGAAGGTACCCAAAACTAGCTGTTCTCTTCAAAATTTGCTCCAAAATATTCGACATGACATGTTTGTCAAATATTTTTTCGGCAAATATTAGCCAAGTGTGAACAAACATCATCATCATATCAGCTAGCTGAAGTCCACTGCAGAACACAAGTTTCCCCTAAGGTCTTCCATTTATGTCTGCCTTGGGCGCACTCCTTCTAGTTATATTTCAACCTTTTTATGTTGTCTGCCCACCTTGTTGGATGCCTACTGACGTTCCCACGACCTTACGTAGCTTGCCAGTTCAGTTCAGTACGAGTAGTTGCTCGTTCAGTTATGAGGTCGAAGAAAAGCGATTTTTTATTAATTTAATTTAAATATATGTAATGATTAATATATTTAATTACTATTTGTACATAATAGAGTAAGTTATAAAGAATATATTTTATATTTTTTAATGTAGAAATATAGTTATTAAATATTAAATATTATATAGTTATTAATTATTATTATATATATTTAAAATAAATTAATAAAAAATCGCATTTTCCCGACCTCATGACTGAATGTAAGCCCTTAACGTTACTGGTTTGTTGGTTTATTAAGATTTATATTGCAAGAGAATTACAAATAAAAATTACAAGAAAATATTTTTTAATTTTCAGCCGTCATCACGTCCTGAATCGGATTTTACATTAGATTTACCTCGTGCCGAACAACTGCGTATCAAAATGAAGCATGAAAAACAATTTCGTCATCGATGCCGTGTTTTAACATCATTATTTAGTTTAATATTTTTCTTGTTAACCGTAATGGTCGTTAGTTTAATATTGACCAGGGGAAAAAGAATGTTCGGAAGTATGATATAGCATTTAATTTTCAAAAATAAAAATAATATTTATAAGATAATTAATTTATTTCAGCTGATTTCGTTCCTTTTGTTAATTAGCATAAAATTTTTATGGTAAAGATGGATAATTTCTAGAAATTGAAATTTTTATTTAATAATTGTCACATTTAATAAAAGTTGCAGGAATTTTATTAATAAAATTAAGTAATTAAATAAATAACATGTGAAGAAAACACGAGAAAATAGGTTATAAATGGTGTTTGTTACCTTGGTCGCAGGAAAATGTATCACATTAAGGGGGTAACACCGCAGGCTGTTTTATATTGAAATTCAATGTAACTTTTCTCGGGAACCGTTCAGCCGATTTGCACAAAATATTACCACATATTCTACTCACCTAACTGATTAAAAAAACTTGTGCACGCAATAATTACCTAATCGTCAGCACCTTTTCGTCCTTCATTCTGAACTCGTGAACATAGGTTATCAACAAAAACTGGATCCTGATTAGAATTTCGTTGCAATTTGTGGTTTCTGTTGTTAAAATTAAAATAATTCGCGTTAAAATTAAAATAATTCATAGCTATAGTATATTAGAACTAGTGATGGTTTGTATATTTTCACATAGTGTTGTATCCCCCTCCCCTTTATTGGCTTGGATCTTACACTAAATTGAGCTGGGAACTAAGCCGTCAATGTGGTCCAATTTGCAGCTGGCATGACTCGGACATCAGAGACACGAGTGATAAATGAGAGGATAGATCATCGACATTAGTGACGACCAGAAACGAGTACGTAGTGTCATTCGCCAGATGGCGTACAACTGACACAACATGTGGTGTCTATGTATCACGCGCATGCGCTGTGGCAGCCCTCACCGATACAACACAACAATTGAAAAGCGTTATGAAGACTTTTAAGGCGAAGGCATGATGGCTGACTATTGCTGGATGCAAATTCATGAAGATTCCACGGTACACAAATGAAGGAGATCAAGATGGTCAAGGAAAAAGATGTATTTACGAAAAGAATTCTGATTATGTGAAAATACAGAAATTACCCTTTTCATTCATTTTAGAATAACTTCTACATTTTTTGTCCGATTTGGGCTAATTTATAGTTAAAACTTTCCAAAGAGAATTATCTTACATCCCAAAGCTTAAAAGTATACAAAAAAAACTTTTGGAGTTAAACAAAGCAAATTTAATTTAGTAACTCTTAAAATAGGCATCTGATAGGAATTTGATCGCATGTAATTTCATCAAATCTTAACCTGCATAAACGTTGGAAAGAGGACAAAATTACCTAAATAGAACAATTATACTTTTCGGACGATATACAATTTATGCAAGTCGGATAAAAATTGGTAGAGATATAAGCAAATAACTGAATAAAGCCACAAAAAACGTGTTTTTTGAAAAAATCTCAAAAACGAATCTTGAAAAAAAAGCTGGTTGGCATTTTTGAAATCTACGCCTCAAAATACATTGCAAAAAGTATATGAGAAACCCTCGGAGAAACCAGCTCTTTTTTGGTGCATAAATTAGTGTAATAGGCAATACACAAATTATACCTATGTTTGTGTTTTTAATTGATACTAGCTGACCCGACAGACGTTGTCCTCTGCAAAATTTAACAAATCCCCCATGCATATTCCGAAATAAAAATTATTTCCGCCATCAGCACCATCTATCGGTAGGCGGCGGCATTTTTCCTAATTCCATATCGACCATACAAACAACTTCCCCATATATCACATTAGACCCCATTTTATGTTTATTTCCGGGAAAAACTGATTTCTTACCATCTGCTGGTAGGCGGTGATTTTTTTAACATTTGTCCTAGTGCCAGTCCTAACCAAAGAACAACTTCCCCATAAATGACTTTCATGTGGGACGCAATTTTGAAGTAGTTTCCGCAGCTTGCCCCGAATTTTCCGGGCAACTTCTCCAATTTTTCTTTCCCTAAAAAAGGACTATTACGAATATTAAAAATTAGCCAAATTGGAGAAGCCGTTCTGAAGTAATGCGATTACTCAAATAACATTTCATTTTTATTTATTTAGATAACACTTGTTTACATATTTCGGCTTCATCTCGGGATCTGGGTTCTCATAAAATTTTTTCGATGTATTTTGGGGCGTAGATTCCAAAAATGCCAATCATTATTTTTTCTTAAGAATCGTTTTCGAGATATCTTCAAAAAACACGGTTGTTGGTACTTTTTTCAGTTATTTCCTTTTATCTTCAAAAATTTTTATCCGATTTAGATAAATTGTATACCGTTCGAAAGGTACATTTATCCTCTTTTCAACGATATGCCATTGAAATATATTGTATACTATTGTATACTATAGTCATTTGGAATCTTTCCCTTCGAATTTGGGTGCGGAGAGCAAGGTGAGCGTTTCCACTAGGACATCGCAATAATGGATAAGCGTTATGAAGGCTTTTGGGACGAAGACATGATGGATGACTATTGGTGAATGCAAATTCGCGAAGAGTCCATGGAGAATAAACGAAAAAAGTCAAGCAAAAATATTTATTTTCGAATCGATTCATAAATGTGAAAATATAGAAATTACCTTTTTTCATTCATTCTTAAATTCTTAAATAACTTCTACATTTTTTTCTCCGATATGGGCAAATTTGTTGTTAAAATTCTCGGAAAGGTATAATCTTACATTTAAAATCTTAAAAATATTTTAAAACAAACTTTTGGAGCTAAACGAAGCAAAAGAAATTTAACAATTTTTAGAAAAGACAGAAAACCCCAATTTTTTGAGAATTTGATTGCCTGTAATTCCATCAAGTTCTATCCAATCATACATAAATAGCATATCGTTGGAAGGTACCTTTCGAACGATATACAATTTATCTAAAACGGATAAAAGTTTTTGGAGATTTGAGGAAATAACTGAAAGAAGTACCAAAAAACGGGTTTTTTGAAGATATCTCGAAAACGATTGTTAAGAAAAAAAAAAATGATTGTAATTTTTGGAATCTACGCCCCACAGTTCATCGAAAAAAGTCTATGAAAAACCTCATATTTTTCGTGTAAACTAGTGTAATAGATAGATTAAATGATTTTTCTTATTCGTTCCGTGGTTTATATTAAGCTTTATAATTTATATTATTATTTTTTAACCATATATATATTCTTTAGAGCATTTCAAGAAGTTTAAACAACAACACCAAAATGATTACAATTATAGCTATTAATATTTCTTCACTTAATTAGTATCGATATATAGAGTTCTTGTGATCTCTTTTCGTCGTTCCAAAATATAACAAGCTAATTTAGGTTGAATATTATTTACACGAACTTCTTTTAAAGCTACAGCAGCGTTTTCCAAGTTTTTACAAGATCTTATTGTGTCATACAACAGTAGAGCATTTCCAGTTGGTAATGTCAATAGAATACATGCGTCATGAATCCTAAAAAATAACATTTAATTAGACATTTTACAGAATTATAGAGTATCTTATAAAACAAACTTTTTAAATAATAACTCAGGTCGCCGAGCATACTGCCCGAATAATGCAAATAAATTTCGTGTCATATCAAATTGAAATTGTATCGACCCACCATACGAAAATTTCGTATTCATTATCATGTTGTCGATAAAAAAATCATCCAACTGATTGGCTATCATTCGTATAATAATATTAAATAAATTCGTTGATAGATCTGATTCCAAAACATGCAAAATTGTAACCATTTGTTGAAACATTTCACCGGCCGTTATCGATAATATAAATGGTTCATTTGCATTTTGTTCCGGCATCGATACCCAATTATCATGACGATATCTCATTGTCTTCGCTTTAATTTCATCAACGGTTTGGACAACTAGATCCTTAAGCAATTTTCTCTGCCAATGTTCCAATTCATTAACGCATCTATCGAATACCGAATTGATTTCGTCAGCATTTGGACCAACTAAAGCAGCATGTAAATGGAGATAGTGGACGTTTTCTCCCCATTCTCGAAGTACGGAATTCAAATAGTTTATTGCGTTTAGAACTTTTGTAGTGTTAACATTGTCGGAGGTAGTGGTTGTATGTAATTGAACCAGACGTCTTCGAAAATTATCAATCAACTCTAATTGTAGATTCAAAAATTGTAACCTAAAATCGAATGCAATAAAACAAAAGTAAGTAGTAATTAGTTTGTAATTTTTATTTACTGATGCCCCGGTTGTGGTAACGAACAATATCTCTCTTTAATTGCATCCAACAAACGAACAAATTGATCAGAGCATTTTGGGATTTTCAATTCTTCGATGTTGGTACGATCGATAAATTCCCATATGTTTTTGTCCTGAAACATTATATCCATTTTACCAGTTGAAACTGTGATTAGATAATTTTACTATATAAAAATAGTTTATTATAATCGATATTCGATAAAATTTACATTTTTCCTCAATCGATAACCATTTAGTTAAATATTGGGCTTGCGTAACAACTGATATTGCACTAGGAAAATAATTGGGATAACCAAGGGTTTCGTTTAATTCTTGTTCAAATGATAATATTTCATCTAGTAAATGAGCAAATAAATGTTCATCTTGACTGATCTCTTCAATGTCCATGCAAAGCTTTTCTATAGTCAATTGCACCAAACCACGAATAAATTCTAGCTAAATATAGTAATGTTTTAGGTGTATTATTAATTTGCTAATAAGTAACAAGAGCTTAAGACTTACGCGAATATTTAGATTTACATGACCAGCCAGTATAGCTGATTGTTGAAGATTATCACTAACAAATGTATGATTATCACGAGCCCATATTAAGATTTGGGTAAAAAACCATTCAGGTTTATCAAGTCGATTTGTTTGCCGTTGACCAGTAAAGTGATACATAAATCTGATAAAATTGGAAATATTATTTACAAATTTATCCTTGTTTAAATGTAAACAATTCAATACAATTTAAGGGGGGACATCTCCTTTTCGGTTTTGGAAAATCAGTTTTTTTGTTTATTAAATTATCTGCGTAGTTAGAAGGATTTTTAAAAATTCCAAATTTTAAGTCACGGCAGATGTTTTTGTGCAAATACGTAAAACGGTTATACTAATAGACGAATCACATTAAGATTTTGTCGTGCAATAAATCCAACAAAACTGTTCTTGCTTTAGATTGTTCGGTTTGACGTCTGAAGTGAGAAAAATGCATGGAAAATCACGGTTTGCCGTAAATCTAAACTATAGTAAACATGTCTTAAAACTTTAAGGCCTATAATTGATGAATCGCTTTGAAATTTTTATAAATACAAATAAATACTTTATTTATTATTACCTCAAATTTAAATAAATACTTGCATGTATGCATTTAAAATGATTTTTTTTAACTCACATTTATCTGTAATATCTTCCTGATTATTGCTTCCGTAAATTCTAGTGGTTATATCATAAAAACTGATTCCTTATAATTTAACCTTCTCCCAAAGTCCTGAGACCGAGAGTTGATCGAGCCAAAAATTTACTTTTTTCTTCAGCATAGTTTCCTTCGAAAGCGATACAATTATTCCAGTGGTCCACTAACATTTCAACACCTTTCGTATAGTGTGATTGTGTCGAGTTCTTTCAAATAACCATAAGTATCCGATTCGGAATGAGGAAGGCAACGGGAAATCACCTCATTACTATTCCACAGGATATTCATATGGCTAATAATACACCGGTAACCGAATAAGGCACATTTTCCGAAGAAGAAGAAGATCCGATTCGGCTTTTTCATTTGAGCCAAATCTCTTTCCCTGGAGCCATCTCTTCAAATTTTAAAGCAATTAATGGTCGCTAGGGGGCCAGATCTAGAGTGTGTGTGGCATATGAGACTGCATAAGACATTTCCTGGTCGTGTACTCTCTCGTTTCGGGTATCAAAATTGGCGCCCTGGAACGTGTGATTTAACACCATTAGATTTCTTTTTATGGGGTTATTTGAAGTCAAAGGTCTATGTCAACAAGCCCACAACCACCCGTGCGTTACAGGAGGAATTTAAACGCTGCATCAACGATTAAGCCACATTTATGGAGAATGGTCATGGACAATTTGAACAAAAGAGTGCTTATGTGCCAGCAAAGCCGTGGAGGCCATTTACCCGATGTGTTATTCCATAAATAACCTTATTCTATGTACTTTATGATTCAATTAAAAAATAACAATCTATAGAGTAAAAACTGTGATTTCTACTTAATTCAAATCTTGCGTTAATTTTGGGACACCCTTTATATTGGAGTGCGTAGCAATTTGTGCAAAAAAATTGTATTCGTGACATTTGGCGACAAAATTCGCAACAATAATATAGGCGTATATTCTAGTAAAACTAATATGATACTGGTACGTATATAGCAATGTCTAGCTTCAAATTGGAGTATACAAATTAACTAGTGTTAAAGGTAAATATGAGAATGGGATGAAAGGAGAAGGGCATAGAATGAATCACAATTTAAGTTGCGAATGTTCGAAAGTACAGGTAACCGTCCTACAACACGGTATTTTGCAACACGGTTTCACTCTAACACGATTGAAAAATTGCGGAAAACCTCCTACAACACGGTTTTAATATAAAACTACATATAAAAAAATTGCGGAAAATATTTAACACGTAGAAATTACTTTATACTACTATACACAATATAAAATCTATACAAACATAGTGACGAAATGCAATTCGGGGAATACCCATAAAATACAATTGAGTGAATACCCAAATTTTGATTCTTTCCATAAATTTAGTTAATAACAGACCATTGTGTAGTTCAGTTTGGGATTCGTTTCTTGTTTTTTTTTTTGCGAACAATAAAGTTTCCTATATGAAATAAAAAAAATATTTTTTGTAATAGATTTTAGAACCTAATCCCCCTTTTTATATTAGCTTCTAGTCTCTATAACACGGTTTTACATAACACGTCATATTATAGGAACCTATCTACCGTGTTATAGGAGGGTTACCTGTATAGTCAGTCAAGATAGAATATTGAAAGTGTGAAGTGCGATAAAGTGCGCGTGATTAAGAGGAACGTATTTATTAAGGTGGGTGTTATTATAATTTAATTATGGCATGTGTGTGTAGGGAAATATTGAGGTCCCAGGTAGACATTATTATTAGGACTGTTGATTAAGTAGATTCGTCGGTAAACGTAATTGTTTGTGCAGTGTATGTCACGGCAAACAATTACGTATTAGAAAACACCAATACCATGCAGTGTATGTCACGGTGGTATTGGCTCAGGCCAACCAGGAGACTATGCAGTGTAAGTCACGGTAGTCTCCCTACGTAGAACGGGGACTATGCAGTGTATAAGTTAGGTCATAATGCAAGTATTATGTGCTGGAGAGAGTTAAGGTTTTTATTTAGGAAGAATTAATGAGAAACACCCACTGAGCTTCTGTGTGTGCTCAACCCTATTTCACTTTTCTTTACAGAAAAATAAGCCACGAGATCGCCCGAGGATAAAAAGAAGGTACAACATCATTTAAATGTGGATACTATACATATTACATATACATTATACTTTTGATTTAGTACTATTAAATTGAATTATTTTCGCTTAACCCTTAACTATTTTTTTTGTTAATGTTGGCTCGTATCTTCCTCATAGTAATACTAGCTACGATTAAAATTACAGAAAACAATTTATAAATGAACTACTGATCATGAAATAACGCTGACTTCATAATCCTTGCAATGAAAAATGGGAACATTGGCATTTTCAAGACACATAAAACTTACTATTTGGTATTGTAACTTTATCCACTAATTACCATGATTCTTACCTTTGCCGATACGGTTTTATTAACAATTGAGTTGGAATGCTAAGCGGTGCACATAAAATTGAAGGTGTAATTTCTACATATGATTCGGTTTGACTACAAGGCGATTTTATCTAAAAATAAAAATGGGTTTCATTAATAGTTATTAATTTATGTTCAAATACATTTAAGTTACTAAAAATAAATTTTCTGCTAAACCGGATAATTTGTTTAACGAATCTCTAGAAGGAACGACCGGCTCGGATGATAGACTTTCTCCAATCGATGATACATTTGGCCATTTAATGATTTTTAAAATGGACTCGAAGTCTCTGAAATTTTTTTATGTTCATTTATTGATCCGGTTTATAAATAAGAATAAGAATTTATAAATTAAGTAGGTACATGTCTGAAATTTTTGGTGTGAAAAACTATGATTATAAAGCCCAAAGTATATTTACATTTTCCTAAAATTCTAGAGTGGCATTACCCCTTAAAAGCGGATACAAAAATTAAAATATTTCTTAAATTAAATATCATATAGTCTCTGTGGCGTACTCTCACATACGGATCAGCTAGATAAAATAGTTATAAAAAAACCTTATTAAAAAATAAGTTACAATTTTATATTTCAACAAATTATTATGCCAGTTAATAATCAAAATTCTTGTAATATTCAATATGAACTAGTGGCAGTTTCTCGAAAATTCAAGGAATTCTAGAAAATAGTCTTCGGGATCGAAAAGTAGAGATTTCTAAGGATATCTGAAAATAAGAGGTTTGAAATTAGCAGTAATAATTTTGTACTTAGTGTGTGTGTACACCATTTTCGCTTCGGAAAGTTCGGCTTATAATATGATTGAGTTGATTATAATATTATAATATGATAGAGATGGGTTATAAAAGGTATTTCTTGTTAGCAGTTAATCTTGCTAATATTAATCAAAAATAATAGTGTTAATTTAACAGATTGAAATTAACAGTTGCTAATAATTCGCCCCTGTCTGGAAAAATCGTAAAGCTGTAAATATATTTTTATAGTTTCTAAATAAAGCATTGATTACATTGATTGATTTGATTATATTATAACATTGAAATATTAGCATTAACAACAAGTCAATGCTGTTGAGATTTATGGGATTTATTATGTGATGCGCAACTGACTTTACAGAGCCATACGCAATCAAAAGCTTATACTGCTCTCTTGTTAGGCCTTATTTGGAATATTGTAGCTCGGTTTGGTCTCCTAGCTATGAAGTAAAAATTCAGAGCATTGAAAATGTTCAAAAGAAATTTTTAAGATACGCTCTTCGAAAATTGAAACGGGTAGATCCACTGGCATTACCACCTTATAAACACCGGTGTCAACTTATAAATATTGAAACACTTGAGAAGCGTCGTAGAGGTGCTAGTGCTATGTTCGTCTTCGATATTTTTTCTGGGAGAATTGACTGTCCAAAAATATTGGAACGTATAAATTTTAACGTTCCACACAGTCAACTTCGATCCCATGATCTATTGCCCATGATCCAAGGTGTATTTATAGAATTTGAATTAAATACCTACCAGAAGGGTCAGCGAACCCATTGAGTGAATTAAATAAATAAATAAATTAACATTAGTGTTTTGATTAGCATTACAAGATTAGCTGCTAACAAGAAATACCTGTCATAACTCATAACCCATCTCTATCATATTATAACTTCGAACTTTACCGAAGCGAAAATTTTTTACACACACACTGAGTACAAAATTATAACAGCTAATTTAAAATCTGTTATTTTCAGAAATTTTTAGCTGCTAACAACTGGTAACTTTGATTAATAGCTAAATATTAACAGGTTGCTCATTAGCAACCCATCTCTATCGAAAAGACTAACTGAATATTATATTCAATTACGCCGGTACAATTGTTATTATTTTCTTTATATGGATATTATTATTGGTTCCCTTTAAACCATGCTTGCTCAAGTAAAATTATCTTACGGGTATAGACAAATATTTAGAAATTGTTCCTGGCTAATGTAAACATAAATATTAAAAAGTTACTTTTATGACCACTTTGGTCATTTTCTTCATTTTCTATTAATTCATGTATTAATTTAAATTGTTTAAGGCTACAAATAGAAAATAAAAATATTTATAAACATTGAAAGTGCCCTGATATCTTCATTTTTTTTTGTATGAGGGTTGAAAGAGGGAACACATTAATAAACATGTACGCTCTCCTACTTCACATCGACCTAAAAGATCTTCTGTGAATACCCAGTCAATTTGATCGATCAAACATAGCCTAAGCCAAGATTCT
>JANTOP010036827.1:0-11048 GCA_027564815.1 Symmerus nobilis | reverse complement strand
AAACACGAATTTAATTAAATTGTCCAAAAGAAGTTTCACTTCAGCAGTGTGGTCTAAGCGCACATGTTTTTTTTTTAAATTATGGATCCTTTTCTATATAAAATTATATTCATAAAGTCAATTGATTTTTCAACTCTGATCGTTATTTATTAAGAGTAAACATCCGCCGCTACTAGGAATCGAACCCGTGCCTTCGTCTTCGAAGGCGCCGTGCCAAGGAGGTGTATACATACCATATTACAATATTCAAAGTCTTGATACGGCATGCATCCATTCATACCTTAAAAATGATACTTAATCATACAAAAACATTGTGCTTGTTTAGCTTTCAACAGCGAAATATCCAAATTCACTGATTTTATAGTTATTAAATACAATATGGCATAATCAGCGAAATTTTAACTGATTGATTCATTTTAAGAGAGCACTAGACTTGGCACGGACGCCTCGGAATATCAAACCCGGATTTCTCGCCACGGGCATTGCCCCGCCCCATACAATCCGCACATTTTTGTGGACTTGGACTTTGTCTAATAGGCGACGAGGAGGTATAGCGGTTTCGGATGTCCTAGAATTTGGCGAGCATTAAGAAACCGTGACGTCCATTGAGCCATTAAAATACATATTTAGTGTGTCGAGCTTTTCAGCCATTTTGACCTTAATCGAACCTCTGCAGGCTTAATCGAGGACGGCGCTCCTAAGGCGTTCAAGAAACGACCAGAACCAACCCCAACGAAGTCCGCATCTAAAACACCAACCAAACAAGGTTGCCCACCCCAAAAAAACGCCCTTTTTGGATGAAGACGAGGACTTTTGGCCTCATCTGCTTACAACCAATGCCTCGTCGGTTAAATGGCAACAACTCTATTGCATGCGTTGAGTGTAAGAGAGAAGTACAATTGAAATGCGCCAACATACCGACGAGCTATGTATTTTATTTGCCTGAACTGCGACTCTTAATAATGTGTCTTTCAATTCAGTTTTATGCGATATTTTCTTGTGAAATTTTGCTAAATCGAATAAAAGAACCGAAAATAAAACAAACTTAGCGTTTCATTTCATTTAAATCACTTTTCCAGGTCATTTTCAATCATTTCAGCATACATTTCGTCGATATTCAGCCAACCTAGGCAGCAAAGGGCCGACCTTGACAGCATTTCGTTTATGTTTCCTTGTTTTGCGCAGCAAAAGTATTTCTTATTATCAGACCTTTCCACCAATATGTTTGGATTACCTAATTCTCCCTTAATCGGAAGTTATGGGCAAAAGTCAAAAAGGTGGGTAACCCTGACGACCTTCCCGTATATTTATAAATATTACCAAGGCCGTAAGGGGTGTCTTGTCGTTATCATTGCAATATTATCACGCTGGACATATGATAGTTAACGAAACTCATCAAGCACATAATATTAATCATCCTCATTTAATCCCTGGTTATGGTTTTAAGTAAATATAGACTTGTATGAGTTTTAATCCAAATAGATAATAAGAAGGATACAAAGTGTTGTAGTATTGCTACATGAACTAGGTATGCTATTTTAACTGATCATCCATTAGTAGATTAAATGATATTAAACAACCCTAATATAAAAGGGTAATTAAACTATTATACATGATGAATAATTTCGGGATAATATTTGAAAATTATTTAAAACAAAAACGAGAAATTGACCGAATGGGTATTTAATCTGATTTACAGTAGATTAGATTTATTATATAAACGATATATTATATCTGAGAATCGACAAAATCATATTTCCTTCCCCTTACTAATCTCTGATGAACAGTGGACGGTCTGTTATAATACGGTCAATATTTATTTAACATACAGATAAGCTCTTATATTTATTACTTTCATAGTACAAGTTTGTATAATAACTTGTAGGGTAATTCGAAATTATGAATTTCTGTAAGGAGTATTATCGAGTTAGTTTTAAGAGTAAATTTGTAAATCAATTCTGACTATGGATTACAGGTTAATCCCTTACAAATAAATTTAAATCTCCCTAGTACATCTACATTAGGGTGGGCCGAAAAAATGGCCTTTTCCTATGATCGGATTCTAATAGTATGGAAAAGTTCCGTATTAGAGCTAGTAAAGCATGTGCAAAATTTCAGCCCGTTCGAGAAATATCTTCTTTCACCAGCAGAGGCCTCGAAATTAATGAAATTTTAGTAAAAATTCGTGAAATTTGCAACGTTTTCAGAATTACTATTTATAAATCATATACAAGTTCAAGAAGACATTCTTTTAGAAAACAAGGAATTATAAACCATGGATTATACATCAAAGCAGCGGCGTGCAGTCAATATTTCCATGAGGTGTGCAGAATTTTATGATTTTATGGTCTAATTAAAAGCTTTCGATGAGCTTTGGGGACTTAAAATAGTTTTCTTTGAGAAAATTATTTGGATAAAAAATAGGTTTCAATGCCTATCAAATTATATTCCAAACTTAAAGCTCTATTGAAGCTTTTAAATTTTTAACACATTTATCGATTTTACTAAATTAATCAGATAAAAAGTGAACCTTAAAATAAATAAAAATAAATTTTTATTAAAAGCTTTCGATGAGCTTTGGGGAGTTGTATAGAGTTATCTTTGAGAAAACTATTTGGATAAAATAGTAAAATTATTTGGATAAGAAGCAGGTCTTAATGCCTATCAAATCATATTCCAAACTTTACGCTCTATTTGAGCTTCTAAACTTTCGGAAAGCTTTTGTAGGAAAATTTTAGATTTGGTTAGAATTTATCAGATAAAAAGCGACCCTTTAAAATGATATAAAAGAAATTTAGCCATAAGCTTTTGAAGAGCTTTTGGCAGTTTAATTGAGTTTTCTTGGAGAAAAATTGTTGAATAAAACAGTAAAATTATTTGGATAACAAATAGACTTCAATTCCTCTCAAATTATATTCCAAACTTAAAGCTCTATTTGAGCTTTTAAATTTTCAAGGAGCTTTTGAAGGAGAATGTATAGATTTGATTAGAATTGAATTAATCAGATGAAAGCCAATTTAGATTCGGGATATAGTCAACAAGCAGAAAGAAGTCTTAACTTTAACTTTACTAATTTGGAATAAAAATTGTTATTTTAATTAGATTTTTTAAAATTAAAAAATGAAGTTATTGATAGGTGAGACAAGTCCATCCTCTATTCGAATTAATAACGAAATTTCCTAATTTAATACAATAAGTCCTGTGAAATTATGTTCAATTTATCATCATATCTTCTAATTACTTAATAGAAATTCCCTGAAATTAGATATCAGATTAGATTTTTCAAGATTTTTTTGGTAGCCTTCCGGAAGGAAAATGGTTACAATGAAAATGAGAAAATGACCGTAAGGAATCAAGGAATAAACCTTATAAAAAATTTGTTTGGAATAATAAACCCCTTAATTTACAAGTGGTCCCCAATGGATGGAAGTCAAGAAAATACCACTTTCTAGAAAATGGATTAGAAAAAATTCGAAAAAAATTATTTTTCAATATTTTGAATTGGATTTGATTAAAAGATTAATTTTTCTATCGAACAAAATGAAAACCTTAAGTAGGTGTCCCAAAAGTTCTCATTTAAAAAATGTCGTCAAAAATTTGATTTTTACAATTCCAATGATCTTACCGATTTTCTCGGGTCGATTTTTGAAATATGTTATTTCTACTCATTCCAATCAAAAAATAAACGAACGATATGACAAGGTGAAAATGAACCTTCCTGACGGGGTTGTTCCGTGGTTTCTAAAATTAAATCGATCTTTATAAAAAATACATCAAGTGGTTAGTAACAGAGCAAAGGCCCTTATTAATTATTTGGTCATATTTCAGAAGGTGTGCTCTGCGCCATCTGCGCATTGGACTGCACGCCACTGCATCAAAGCAGTTGTTGTGACCTGAATGTGCAAAGTGCACTTTTCCAGGTGAAAACCTAGTAAGTCGAGACCTGGATATCGGGCATGTGCAATTCTGGTACAAACCCTCCTAAAATATGCATGGTACAAAGTCATTCATTCCTACTTTCTGTCACGCGGACCTGACGAGATGCTTCAGTTACAAATTTTACTTTAAGTTCTACTGCAAGTGTTTTGCATAGATAATTAGAGAACTCACAAACTGTTGGATAACAAAAACTCGGTAAAAGCTAGATCTGTCACATTTCTTTGAACCGGGGGAGAAAAAAAAATGGACCAAATACCAGTTTCTTATTTTATGGTAATGGGCAGCATAAAAATTGATATCAGGGAGAGTTCACTGGTTTTTATCTGGTTCACCGCTGATTCCAGCCATATTTCGGGCTTGTACAATTTTGTTGAGGGCATTGAGGCGAATTTCGGGTGTCTCATCAGCCATCATGGACAATAGTTAGAATGTTCTCCGCTAGAGAAATGGTGGACACAGAATTACTTCTGAGGGAGGTACCGAGTACATTTGATTGTCTCATAGAAGAATCTTGGTCCGCTGTCCAGAGAACTGTTACTTCTACTTATTTTAAACCATATTGGGACGTACCATACTGTAAATAAATAATTTATCACATTTTTCAGTATCAGCTGAGTGTCGACAAGTTGAAATGTGCAATCGCAAAATTCCATTTGATCTTTTGAGATCTGTAAGTGAGATGACAGGTAATTCGCAGGAGATAGGTGCGAATCTCACTATCGAGAGATTTTCACAGCCATCGAGTTTTAATCCAATCTGTTCACTAAATGATTAACGCCCAGACGTAACCCCGTCAATGATCTCTAGAAGACTTCTAAACGGGAGTTCAATCAAATGGAAGAGGCATATTTTCCATCTGAGTAAACGACTAAACTTAACCCTCAAGACATTTTATGATCCCATATTTCGCCCACGACAGTGCCTAATTTGGCATAACATGACTTAAGTGTTTCGAGCCAGGCTCAGATAAAACAGAAATATCTTCTTCTTTGATCCGTTGGCTTGTCAGTGCCGTTTCCGATAGCTTTAGATGCATTGGAGAGTTGGGCTTGGAGGACTTAAAACCAAGCGTTGCCGCAACTGGTCAGTATTAGATTCAGAAGATTTTTAACATTCAAAATCGCGAATTTAGTGCAACAGGGCTTAATTTTCAGCCCTGCGAGATTTATTGTTAGTTGTCTGTTTTATAATCTCTTCCCGACGTTGACTTCATTGAACAAATTTCTTTGTTTCAGCTATAGGGTTTTCACTTTTTTGAACATGAGCAAGTCATACAATCAAGACAGTTGCAAGCAGTTTATCAAACCATTGGCAACAGTTACTTTGAAGTTAACAGTTGAAGTTTTTGCAAGGCTGGGTTTCTATGTGCAGAATACAACCTATTTTTTACTTCTCTTCATTTCTTACGATACTTGGTTATCATTTGAATTCACGTGAATGTGTGAAACTGTCGGAATTGAATCTTTGATGTAAAGGGTAGTGACTTTCTTAGCAACGTTGTCTGTTGTAACCGGAAATGGCGGTCATTTTATTACTTCCTCGAAAGTAGGTAGTTGGTAGTCTCCAAAAACTTTGGTATAGCCAAACAGAGGGCAGACAGACTACTTCATTAACGAAAATTTGGATAGTGCCAGCATTAACAGAACGACAATAAAACGATCTATAAACGACAAAGTGAAGAATCAATTGATTACACTGTTATGTAAAGCACAAGCAACTCGCATTGTAAGAGACTACGACTGGGTGTTCAACAAATGCAGTGCACATCTGAACAGGTTTCTCGCCCATCAAGCAGAGTGATGCAAATTGGTTTATAATTCCACTTTTCAAACAGAAATTATTCGTAAACAGTGATTCTGAAAATGTTAAAAATTTTAGGAATTTTTTCATCTCTGCTGCCGACAGAAGATATTTCTCGATCAGGCTGAAATTACATTACATATGCTTTACTAGCCATACGACGCATATTAGAGTTCCAAAAATTTTTTTCGACCCACCCTAATCTACATCTCATTCGAGCGATATATTCTACAAATATTTGACCATTAGAATCAATGCGATTATATCAATCATTCATTGTCTTGTTTGAACCAACCTTAATTTGCTGTTTGTCTTTTGTGGTATGGATTTCTAAAACAACAATGAATATGTGTATTCTCCGAAAATCTATCGAGGATTTTAAAGGGTATAAAGACTAACATCCTATAACTAAGTATAAATGACCAATTATATCAAATTATATATTTACAACATACATACGGTCCATACGGATGTTAAGGTAAATATGGTAAATTCTAAATGATTTGCAATCAAAATCCCTTTAAATAGTAAATAGAGAATCCTTCCCAATATTTCAATATAGTATAATATCAACATAGGCCTGCCGTATGTCCTGTCACCTTCGCTTGATATTCGAAATAAAATCGTTTAGGCCAGCAAGTATGGCAAGACTTTATAACAAATAGATTTTTAATGAAGATGATAAAATGGTTGTGGCTTGAGATTGGTAAACGATCTTGTTGTGTAACCGAATCTATACAAGAAAAAATGGCTCGCCCTCTAACTCATTTGACTAAAGAACCCATCTCATTATACAATAATCTGAATATCCTCTTGTGTCATCTATTGATACATCAAAGTATCCATTTTCTCTTAAGGGATTTACTCCTCCATATACGACATACTATATTTAAACCTTTTCATTTCTAACTATCATAGTTGGAAATATACACGGTGTTCCAAACCGAAATGTCCCGTCAAGTGTAAATGTAGAATTCAATATTTTAAACACTCTGTTAAGCATTATATTGATTTTTCTGTATAATTTTCTCTATTCTGTACTACCTTATCACTTGTCAGTTAGGATTCGATTTTGGATGTAAGAAAGCTTTCCTGATGTGGTAAAAAGAAAGAATTCAAGGATTTGTAGAATTTTTACGTACATACAATATTGAAGACTGTGATGGGATGACCTAAATTCAGGGAAAATGTGATATGAACCTAAAGTCTCGAATAGGATAGGAAAGCACACAAATTTGTTGGTTCAAATTTTCTAGTTTCATTTCGAACAGAAGGCTTTAACATGTCAACCATTAAATGAAAATGCGTTTACAATAGGTTCTATAATATGTGGTATGGTATAACATACATAAGAGATGGGATTTGAAGGGTAAAAATAGTGTTATACGGAGAAAATGGAGATATAACTAATAATACTGGAAGTATAGGGGGATTATATGGAAAATTGAATATAATTTATTGTCGGCTGAAAGGTAATGGGTGGGTTAAGAAAAAAAAAAATCCTACATCCCACATATTTCCTACATCCACCTAATATATACGCTTATTTTTCCTAGAAATAGTTACAGATTTTTCTTTTATTAAAGGTAATAATTTTCCACAGAAATTTTACACCCATTCATATTCGACATTGTACGGAGAAATATTACCCATAATTTTGATATGGTTTACCCATCAATATTCGAGAAATGGATACAATAGTTTTTGGGATCATCTATTCGTTATTGTAGGAGGTGGAGATACGGAAGATAATAATGTGATATTGAATTTTGGGATTATTATGTAAAAGATATAATGGATCCTTATGTTCTCTACTTCGAACGAAGATTGGTAAATCTTATCTTACACAAATGGTTAATGTTTGAAAACGAAACGATAGATTTATTATATTTTTCCTTTTTAGTAGCTGCATATAAAATGGTACGACTATAAGCAGATATAATAAACCTTTTTATAATAAATTATTACCGTAAATTCGAAGTAATATTTGAAAATCGAGAGAAGCGATTCTACTGATATAGGTTTTTGTCTGCGTTTAAAGACGATAAGAAAATATTGCAGAACATTTACCGACAAAATTGTTAACGAACATATTCTTTATCACATTCAAATGTGATAAATCCAAAATTGACTAAACGTCAATTTACATAACAATTTCCCTAAACTATTTAAATTACTATTTTTTAGTTATCATTTCAGGCGCTTTTCAAGCCGTGCATGGAATAAGGCGATGTGGTAATAAAATTTATAAAATGAATTCTTCAGAGAATATATTTACGACTCCCTAAGTAATCGATTTTAAAATCAATTTAAACTTTTTGAAATTATTGATTCCAAGGAATTTTTCAACTAAATTCATGACTACAAATAAACATAGTTTTTATCCTTAAGCCATTACTTTGTTCAATGGTATTATCGTATTATGTAATCATCGGTCAAAATATACCATTGGTATTATTGGTATTATCTGAATTACAACATATAAAGTAATACTGCAATTCCAAACGAAAGTTACCCAAAAAAAGGTGATTTTTGTCTCGACCATTTTCGATTTGGATAAAAATTTCAGAATTTGACGAACATTTTTCACCGAATTATGCCCATTTAAAGATTGTCGTTGACTCTCACTCTCATTGACAATCTTTAAATTACCATAACTCAGTGAAGAATGTCCCATTTCAAACGCTGCTGTGTTCGTCTTTGAACACCCATTCCAATGAGCTATCACTCGACCCCACGTAATATTTAACATTTTCACCCCTACCCACTCTCCCGCTACTTTGCGCGAGGGTCGGTGTGGGCATTTAACGAATTAAATTATTTATTTTAGGATCCCATTGATCCCATAAAAATTTCAAATTTTTATCTCGAACCGTTCAAAAGCTAAATGGGGTGAGGTGGTTTGAAACATCCTGTATAATTGTGTCATCAATTAATTCTTTTCAAAATTAGGTATTCTTTCTAAAACTCGCCACCTAAATAGTAAAAAAGTTGCCTTTTCTTCAAAAATCCCTCAAATAAGTGAATAATACGCTTAGAGAAGCGAAAGTCTGAAAATGATATCTCAAAAACCACCCGGTTTAAAAAAAAAAAATCAAATGAGCCGTTTAAGAGTTATAGTCCGGGAGCCAGCGATACATTGTGATGACCATTCCGCCATAGCTGGTTTTATTTATACGGTTAATATAATGTTATAGAGAAGCCACGTGGACGTCAGCTGCGGCACCATGGGTGAGTTGGGCTTCGGCAGCCTCCAAAAAATGTAAATTTATAAAATATTATATCTCAAAAACAACCTGGTGTGCCAGGCTAAATTTTTGATATGATATGTATTGAGGTGAGAGCTTTAGAAAAAAAATATGGGGGGGGGGGGTATCTCTATCGGAGGGGGGGAAGAATTGAAAAAACTAAAAAACCGGCTATGTTGTTAAGACATTTTTTTTGTTCAATACCGTTCATTTCATATATCGCACAAAAAAAACCGAATGAGCCGTTCATGAGTTATTAGCAATTGTAATAAGAACGCAAATGAAGCTACTTTAGCAAACATGCGACACTTTGAGGTATCCTGCATTAGTAACTGTAAGTCGGGTGGGGAAACCGTATATAAAAAAATTAGCCTTGGCGGAATGACCAACCAAAATGTGTCGCTGGCTCCCAGACTATTATTAGCGTTGGAACTATACGCAAATGCCGATAATAGTAAAAATACAACACATTGACGACGGTACCCTGTATTCGAATTTTAAGGGGGGATGGAAGGGCCCTACAATAAAAATCTCGAACTTAGCATTAAAGTCTATATATTTAGACCTCTGATGGTGGTACGCGCGATTCCCTAACCCCCTTTTTATAGGGGGTTAGCTTGGCTACCCCTTTTATCAAATGTTTGTTTCTAGTTTGAATATGTTCGAAGGGGAAGTTGTTCCTTTTGTGGAAGTGGATCTAGGAAAAATATTTGAATAATTCGCCGTCCATTGGATGGGCAAGAATCGGTTTTTAACGGAAAATATATACAAAATTGTGTCTGTGGCACAACAAATTTGGGAAAACGTACGATAAAGCCGGTGAAAGTCGATGAGCAGAAAGATAAATCCATTGAAAACGATGAATTGTCGGAAAAAATTAGAAGTGAGAAAATGGTGGGAAAAGCCAGAGCTTTGGTATGAAAAATGGAAGTCGGGAAAAAGTCTTGAAAATTCAAGAGAATTTTATTAAAAAAAAAAACTGTTAAAGTCAGAAAAGTCTGGAAAAGTTGAGAAAGTAGTTGCAGTATTATTGACCCTATTCTACATTTGTTGACCTCTCCCTGCCTTATTATCTACTTCCTTGGACTTTTTACCGGCTTTTCTATTTTCTTTTTTTTTTCGAAAATATCGCTACATTCACCTAATTCGTTCGACTTTCACTGACTTTTCTCCGAATTTTGTCTCCACTTTTTCCCAGCATTTTATCAATAATTTTTTTTATCATTTTTTTCTTACTTTTTAAGACATTTTCCCCAAATTTTACCATTTTTACCGACAGTTTCCGACTTTAATTCTACAATAAATTCTATAATAATTACCAGCGAGTTCTCCTAATATTTTCAGAATTTATCGGAATTCTATCTTCTATGCACTTAACCCGGCTTCAACAGATTTTTTTCAATATTATTCCTCGATTTTCTAGACTTTTTCCCACGCTTGTTTCCAACTTTATTCCGCAATTTTACTCCATTTTTCTCAGGCTTCCCCAGACAGATTTTCTGGGTTTTATTGAATTTTTTCAATTATTTTTTAATATACTTGGCTCATCAGACTCTAGTTAGTTAATAGTTTAACCTCATCTTCTACCGACTGGGAACTTGTTCGAGCTTTAGTGAACTTATGCGACTTATTAAAAGCTACATAGTTTTCTAATTTAATTGTGGGGGAATCTAATTGAATTCGTTAGTTCTATGAGTTACTTGTAGCCTGAAATGCCTGAAATAGTGATACATTTTCAAGAAATCCGACGCCCGATACTCATCTATTTATGTTTAAAAAAGCAGCCTGTAGACCAAGGGTCGGCAACCTATGACCCGCGGGTCACCGAGTGACCCATTTCATAATTTCAAGTGACCCACATGAGTTCTGAAAAGAACGTGTAATGTTATATATAAACAGACAATAATTACAATTGACCTAACGCCAATTATTTAATACTCGATCAACCTAATCATTTATGTTTTTAATTTTATTGTTATTGTTCATTTGATTTATGCAAAATTCTGTAGATTCGAGTCTTTTCAGTATATGTATCTCTACTTCAGTGGCGTGCAGTCTAAT